>PVIR01008073.1:0-58018 GCA_004026965.1 Petromus typicus
CCCCCCCATATATATAAAATTTGTTTCCTTACTTTTTTGTTACAATCTCAACATTGTCCCCTTTCATCTGGTCCTTTTTATTTTTAACAGTGGTCTGATTCTCCTTGCTGAAGAGGAAGCAGTTTTTATGCCTTGGGACAAATTTCTTTACGGTTTTATTTGTTCTAAATCTGTCAGTAACTGTGATGTTTTTTCTGGTATGTAGTTAGTGCTTTCCTTAATTTTCAGTGTAAGCATAGAATTTTTCCTCTTTTAATAGAACCTATATCATTTCAACTGATAAGAACTGAATTTTACTTTCCACATTTTAAAGAGAACGTAGTATAGAGACATGAAGTCACTTGTGCTTACTCCAAATGTTCTGATTAGTGACAGAGCCAAGAATAGCAGTTGAGTCTCATGATTCCTTTTCATGTCCCAGACAGTCTATTATGCCTCTTCTATGTCTAAGAAGAGATAAAGATAGGTTAGCAAAACTTTTTTCAGAACTATATTTTCTTTAAAAATAGGGTTCATAATCAGTTTCTCGTTATATGTAAAATGTGGTATATGATAACTCTCAGGGAAAAATTACTTCTGTGTTAGGAACAGAGCAAAGAGCCAACTACTCTTCAGGGAGCAAACAGATAGGAGGATTGTCCATCTGCTGAAAATGATCCTGAAGAGGAAAGTTCTCACACACACCTTACTATCATCCCAACTTCTGTCTCCTCAACCCTTCTGAGCCTCTCTGGTTTTACGAGAAGAAAATGACAGTGGATAACGTTTTTCAGGTCTTTAGACTCAGCAGGGTTCTTTCTAATGCTTCTCTCATCATATACATGTGACCCTGGACCCTGGGTATTCATCCCAGTGTAATAGATACGGAAGTAGAACGTGTCAGAAGTTAGCATGCAAGATCACACGTCCGCATATGGCCCTCCTGCCCTTACACAAAGGCAGAGTCTGTCTTGGTTTCCTGATGCTGCCTTTGCTCTGGAGAAAGGTCATTAATGGCTTCACAGAGCTACAGGAAGGCATGCTACCTTCTCACTTTTGTGTGCAGTTTTAGCAAAGCTGTGCCCACTTCTTATATTTCTCTAAAATTTCATCTGATCCCACATCCCCTGGAGGCCTGTTTCCCAAAGCAGAGCTTCTGTACCCACTGGTGCTGCTGTTCTTGTGACTATTTCCTGTCTTCTCTTTTTTCTCTCCCTCCTCAGTGTAGCCAACAGGGAAAAAGTAGATGCTTGTGTTGAGTCTGGCCTCTGGCTTGCTCTCTTAGACAAGAGGCTGTTGTCTGAATTCCCACCTTTCTAAGCTTTAGGAATAGAAATCAGGCTGGGTATGATCTCTTGAACCAATGTGCTTAAGGAGCACAGCTGGCCTTTTACGTAGCACTTAGTGAATAGTTACGGAGTTGTGGAAAGTGTGATATAACTGAGCAGTGGGGACCCATGCCATGTTAGAAGTAGGAAAAACTGCCTGCTTTGCTTTTCCACTGGTGTCTATGGCAGTGTGTATGTCCCTATTGCCCCTAATTTTGAGAAACAGTTTTAAAATCTTGCACTTTCTTTCCCTACCCTTTCCTTAGTATGAAGCATTTTTAAAAAAAGAATCATATATTTATTTGGCATTGCACTTGAATTCTACTTTGCTAAGGCACAGTAACAGAAAAAGAATAGATAAAATTACAGAAACAATTTAACACAATGCAGAATGGAACTGGGTTTAACTTGATTCATCTTGATTATGATATAATATAACTATATCCACTGAGAGAAGGTCGGCAGATAAATTATTAGTACTCATTGACAAAGCTAGTTTCTGAAGTTCAAGGGTTTCCAAGCTAATCCTACATGCAAAAATCTCCAGAAGAAGGTAAAACTAAAGAATTAAAGAATTATACTCCAAACTCAAAAATTATATATCAACATAATATAAAAATTAGGCCTAGAATATATCAGGATGTTAAAGGATAGACTTTACAAAATTAGAGTTTAATTTAGCTATATCATTTTTAATTAATAGTGGAAACACATTGGTATACTTTCCCTGAATGTGAAGGTAAAAGTATTTCCTCACTAATAATAATGAATGGTAGCATTTAGCATATAAATGATGCAAGCTCTTAAATTACCTTTACTTTTGCTTCGTGACTACAGCTGAACAGAATTTAATGCATTTTTACATGGTATAATTTTATCTTTCTCACACAATGTGAGACGAGTAATAATGATATTCTAATATTAATATAAGTACAAAATATACATATTGATGAATAATAGTCATGTTTTTCATACCTCCTTGCCAAGTCATATTAAAATGACAAATAATTGCAATTGCTTCCCAGAGAAATGGTGCAGAATCTGTAGTCAAAAGCACATTAGGGACCGACAGTGTCCATTTGTTATCCTTTGTCAGGAAAACATGGCTCCTAATGAAAGCGAATGAAGGGACACTGATTGAGGATGGTGACACTAACCCTCTTTCTTGACACCAGCCATGACATGGGTATTAATAAGAGGATTGAAAGGTGAAGGTAAAGCTTTGGTTCTTAACATCCTTGTATAATCTGGATCTGCTTTTGTGTTCGACTTGTTTTCTTTTTATAAAATCGGATAATTTTCATGGCCAGAGGGGGCATCTCCATGGGGGAGTGAAGTGCAATCTAAAGTGTACCGGGGTGTCCCAAAGACATTCTGGGGTCATCGTGTCCAGGCGGGATTCCCTAGATAATCAGAGACAGTGTTATTGAAAATCTGAACAGCTCTCCAATAAGAATCTGAATACTTTTTTAAATTGTAGAAGTCCCATTACACATTATGTTTCATCTCCATTGCTTATTTTTTTAAAAACTATGACTTCTTTATACAAAATGTTCCTGGAAGAAAAATTTTTTTTGACCAAGAAAGCAAATATCCTGTTAAAAGGAAGCATGCAAACATAATTCCAGGTCAGGTATTTCCTGGAACAATTTTCAAGAATCATGATGACTTTGGAAAAAATGAGAATCAAGTCATGTCATTTTCAGGTGCAAATTCTAAATGTTGAATGCGATTATGATGTGTATTCATAATGTACCAATAAAGATAAAAATTAACAAAAAAGAATCACAATGACTTTGTTATACAAATAACCATAGACACTTTTGTTGTGTTAAATACTGACTCTTGTTCCAGCAGTGTTTAAGACTAGTACTTCTTTACAAGGCATGGTGGTAGGTGGTGGGAATATCAGTGCTCTCCATCCAGTGGGAAGAAAAAAGTAAGCAGATAACTATTACTAACTGAACATATTAAATAACAATATTTTGTTGAGTTTCACATTGGTGATCTTACTTAATACTCATAACACCCCTCTGACATAGATAATGTCATTATAGCCATTTTACAGATCAGAGGCTATGGGACACAGGGAGGTTTAAGGTATCATCTCAATATCTGTTTAAATCTCCTATAAATCTTAAGGACTTTATAGTTAAATGTCCCATACAGCAACACTAGTGGCTCCTGGTGATAATTGTGGAGTAAAACAAACAGATGAGATGATTAACATTTACTCAAGATAAAGTATGTTTCATTGAAAATTTTATCAAAAATTAAACTTCTAGATCAATTAAACTTCTAATTAAATTAAATTAATGTTATTAAATTAATTAAACTACATTAAACCTCTAGATCATCTTGACATTTAAAGCTGTTTAAAGAGATGGGTCATAATTTACTTAGAATAAACATTTACTTTTGTAACAATTGCAGTGTGACGAAGATGTGGTGACACTTTAGGTATTAAGAAGGACACAACATCAGGTAGTTTTTCTTTGGGAAACAGCCCTGATGTTTTTGTGGAGTTCTTCATCCCTTTTTCTCAGACAGTCCGGTTGATTCTATCTCCAGGTCTAAGGTGAATGGAACATGTAACACACACCTATGTCTACCAAGATGTCACATTTTCCTGATCACATAGGTGGGAGAAACCACCAGTTATGGCAAATACATTCATGCTGTTGATCCAGTAGGAACACATCTCAGAGTTACCACTGGGCCCGGGAAAAGAATGGCTGTGCTGCTTTCTTTCTAGACATTCTCCCGGGAGAGAACAGCTCCAGGAGTGGCTGGCTGCCGTCGTGTGACTGGAAAGGAATGGTGGGTCTGAGAATGGGGTCTCCTTGGAGGTTGGAGAGCTGAGGTAAAGGATAGGAGGAGTCAAATCTTGATAACAATATGTATATTTGGGAGTAAATCGATTTCTTTTTTTTTTTTTTTTCGGTCATTCATTCTAGTAGTTTTCTTTTAAAATGCTTGATGAACAGAAGCATCTTGACAAATTCAAGAGGTTTTATGCAACATGGTTAAAATGAAAAAGCAATACAACACAGTTGTGGTGGGAGATACACATGTATACTTCAAGGTAAAAATGTAAAATGTACAGCATTTCTAGAAACGCTCCTTAGCATTCATCTCTCTCCTGGGGATTTAAAGCTTAGAAACAAAAATGTTTACCGGTCACATATTTCTAAGAACTGAAGTTGTTTATTGCAGCATTTTTTATAACCCAAATGTAACAAATTGAAGGCCCACGAGTGTGGTAAAGGCTGAACACGTGACAGAAGAGTCACAGCAAGCACGGAGAGTTGGAACCACTGTGCGAGATGGAAAGAATGAATCAAAGCCTCCTCATCTGACTGGGGGAATTGCCACAAAGTAGTTTAAGTTTAAAAATTGAGGCTGGAGAAGCAGTGAACCATGACCTCATTTTTAAAAAATTAAGAAAATCCCCTACATGTTCTATGCATGCCTACAGAGGATTAAAGGAGTGCAGAGAAAAACGTGAATAGTATTATCATTAACATGCATTATTTGTGGCGAGGTATTTGCTAGCAATGAAAATGAAAGCCTAAGGGAAGAAGGAAATAAAATGCATATATGTGTATATCCTTGAAATAAGCATATTTATATCAATATTTGTACAGTTCTATATAATTATATGTAGGGTATTTACATTGTATATTATGGATTCAAACTATCTACATAGAAATTAAATATAAACACATTTTAGATGGGCCCTATTTTCATTATCTTATCCTATAGAAAAGAAATAAATAACAGCTGATTGAGTTAGGAGGCGTCATATATCCACTTCATTATGAAGAAACCTATGTCATGAGTTTGAACCACCGCAGCGCCAACACAGCACTGGCAGATTAAATCCCGGGGTTCTAGGCCACCGCGCTCAGCTTCTCCTGCTGGAGGAGTGATTGGGAGGCTCTGCGTGTGTCCGCCACGCACCAGCAGCAAGAGCGAGCAGGGTGGAGTAGATGTCAGATTTGGGCCACTGTCGTCGCGTTTCCTCCGGGGGGCGCAGTGGGACCCGTTTCTCAGTGGGCTGTGGTGATCCTTCCCTAGCTACATTTCCGGGTCAGGTCTAGCATCACTTCCCAGTACATACTCTGCTCTCCTGATACTTCATGGCGTTGTGCCGTCGTACTCCTCCTCGTGGACGTTGTTGCACGTCATATTTGTGCCAATCACACTATTTTTGTGTGATGTGTCTTTCACTGACATCTTAAATTACCTCCTTTTTCAGTTTTAAAAAAATTTGGATCCTCGTTTGGGTGCCTAATATTTTAAAGTCATTTTGTTAATAAGAGGTGTGGTGACGTGGAATTCACAGACAGTACAAATTATCCCTTAAAAGTGCACAGTTCCCTTTTCAGTACATTCACAGGACTTCTAACCTGTCACCACTGTATAGTTTTAGAATATTTCACCACACTGAAGGGAAATTCCGTGGCTCTAGTGGTCATTCTCTCTTCTACTAACCTACTTCTGTCTTTATGGATTTTCCTACTTTGACATTTTGGTAAGTTAAGCCTTTTTGGCTCTTTTCACTTAGCATAATGTTTTCAAGTTTTATCCATTTTTTTTAGCATATCTGTAATGCATTCCTTTTTATTGTCAAACAATATTCCAGTATATGGCTATAACACCATGAATAAGTCTTCTTATTATATAGGATTATTTCAATGTATTTATCTTTAATTTTTTATGATTTTGAGGCTTTGGGGATATGTATATATATGTTTATACTTCTTTTGTTAATTTTATTTATGCCTACCTTTTAAAAAAATTATACTGCTTTAAATGAAATTGTTTCCTTGACTTCATTTTCAAATTATTCGTTGGTGCTGTAGTTAAATTGGTCTTGAATACAAAAACTTGTTCAGCTCATTATTTCTAAGTTTTGTGGAATCACTGGGATTTTCTGCACATAATAGCATCTAATCTGTAAACAGTATACAACCAGGTTTAGATGTTCCTGTTTTATCTGCAGAATTGCATACCCTTATTCTTGCCAGTTGTCCTGGATAAAAGTTGAATTAGTGTCGAATACAAGTCACGAGAGCAAATATCCTTCTCTTGCCCTGGTTCTCATCGTTTATTTAATTATTACATGTTGAGACTGGTCTTATGTAGTTCAGGCTGGCCTTGAACTTGAAGTGATCCTCCTGCCCCCATCTACTGAGTGCCATGTGTAAATGGGTTCATCACCATTCCCAGCTAGTTGTTCTAGGTCTTAGGGGAAAAATATTCCATGCTTTACCATGAAGTTTGTTAGTTGTAGGTTTTTACTGACGTCTATTCCTAGCTTGTTGAAAGCTGTTGTAGTGGATGGGAGTGAATCTCACTCTGCATCTATTCACATGGCCCATGCTTCTCTCTTTTGTTCTATTAATATGGTATAATACATTAATTGAATTTTGTATATTAACCCAGTCTTATAGTCCTAGAAGAAACCTTAGATACTCATGGTGTATAATCCCTGGTATATGCTGCTTGAGTCATTTTGCTAGTATTTTGATGAAGAATTTGCAATTGTATTCAGAAGGATTATTGGTCTGTGCTTATGTGTGCATGTCTGTGATGTTCAGTGCTAGTGCCAGGTTAAGACTAGTTATGAAGAATTAAATGAGTAGTGTTCCTCATTCTGCTTTTTGGAAGAGTTTGTGTAGAATTAGTATTAATAATTTCCAGGTTTGATGGAGTTAGCCAGTAATCCATCTGGTTTAAGGTCATAGTCCTCAAATAATACATTTCAAGGCTCCCCAAGCTCAAGTCTAAGGACAAGTGCCGGCCTGTGGTCTGTTAGGAGCCAGGCTCCTCAGTTGGACAAACAAGGAATCCAGTCTTCTGTATTGCTGCCTGGTTTCTTCTGCTTCCCTTGGTACCCAGACCTCTGTCAGATCAGCAGGGGCTTTAGCTTCTCAAAGGTACGAGAACACTGCCTCAAGACGAGCGCGTGAAGATTGAGGCTGTGTTCTGCTGCTCATGGCAGAGTCTTCTCCCCACCTCCCACACCACCTAGGGGAGATCTTCCCCAGAGTACAAAAGCTCGGGGACCACTTTCTGAGATCTCTCAACTTACCCGTCCTCTGACGTATATATGTCTCCTCATTGGAAACCATTTATTTTTTTCTTCACATATTTTGAATTTTTAGATGCACACCATAATGTGTGCGATTAAGAAGTATTTTTCTTTTTGTGTCTGGTTTATTTCCATTGGCATAAAGTTCTCTAGGTGTATCAATATTGTAGCAAATGACAAGTCATCATTATATTTTAGAGCTGATTTCTTTTAGTTTTTTTTCTACTTGCTTTAAGTTTAATTTGTTTTGCTATTCCTATTTTTGAGGTGAAAGTCACGGTTATTTATACATTTTTTCATTATATACATTTATAGCTATATATTTTCCTTTAAGAGCTACCTTAGCTACATCCATACACTTTGGTATTATATATTCATTTTCATACATCTGAATATTTGTTAGTTTTCTTTGTGCTGCTTCTTTGATTCATTGGTTATTTAAGAGTAAGTTGTATAATTTCTCCATATTTGTAAATTATCCAAATTTCTTACCGTTACAGATTTCTAATTTCATTTATTTGTTGTAATACAATATACATTGTATGATCTCACTCTTTCAAAGTTTTTTGAGGCTTTATGTAGTGTCTAATTTATTCTAGAGAAAACCATATAGTCCTGTCTGGAAAGTGTGCATTCTTCTTCTGGTGGATAGTGACATCTCTTGCATCTAGCTGATACATGACAAAGGTGGTGAGCCTATGGCTTGTGTGCCATAACAGGCTGTTTGTGTCATTGAAAGTGCTAAATGACACAAACTAGTGCTGTGGGTGTCAGAAAGTTTCATTTGTACAATCCATGTCTGAAAATTAAAAAAAAAAATTTAAAGACAATGTCAAACCAGGTTCAAGCCTACAATCCTCCTACTGCACGGTAGGTGTGTATAACAACATGTACTGGTCTGATGCTATTTTTGGCCATATCTTATTGGATCTGGTAAACAGAAAAAATATCCATCTGTTGGTATGATTTGATAGTTTATGATTGTAACTTATCTTCTTAGGTAAACTGGTGTTTAGGATTAAAGTATTAAATTAAGCCAAAAAGCATTTAAAATTTGGCTTTCAATACAGTAAAATACATACAAGTAAGTTCTACATTAGCATATTTAAACTAGAGAGAAGTAAACTCTCCCTTTTCCTGGCCGAATGGAAGATCTAAGAGTCACTTTATGCACCGGGACTGAACCTGCGTTTCTTTCCAAAGACATACTGATTTCCTAGAATCTAGGTCAGGTCTCAGAGCATCAAGGCTTTCATGATATGTTAGTGTGAGAGCTTTAGGAGGTGGGTTGTACACATGAGTGTATGTAGAGGGCACTGCTATGTACTGGGCATGTGGACACTATCTAGAGAAGCTATTATGTATGCTTTGTTTATAGACTAACTCAGAACCACTTCCTTGTAAAACATGAAAGGCTCATGTACACACCAGAAAAAGATGAGGGTTCTAGTTCTGGATATTCGAAGAATTAGTTATATAATGTTAACCAAATCACCTAATTTCTGTCTGCCTTGCTTCCTTTCGCTATAAAAGGAGGAAGTGTAGATAAGAAGTCTCAGAGGCCTCCTTTCAATTTTTGTACTGTCTTTTAAGGTGGAGAAATTACTCCAACCAGAACTGGTTATAAAATGTCAGCATTAGAACATGTGAGAGAAGAAAGGAAATGGAGGAGAATTTAGAAGTGTAACCTTGAACCCCAAAAAGGAAATTCAATTCTGTTCTAGGAAAACAGTCTCAGTGATAGGTCACAGGTTTCTTGTGCTATTTTGGGGAACTGTTTATTGTTAGACTACTCTACCAAGGTTGATTCCTAATTTTTTTTTACAAGTAATTCTAGAGATAAAAATCTCATTTTTTTGATACTGTGTTGAAAAAATGCCTACTGTTTAAGCTATGAACATGGCTTTTTACCTCTGAAAGCCAGAATTATTGAATGTTATGGTCAGTAAAATGATCTACAAAATCAAGTTGTATGCCTCTTCATATATTTTGGTTTTTTTCTAGATAATGAAACATTGAAAGATAGTAATATCCAATAAGCAAGACTATTTGCTCCATGTTATTTTTATAAGATCAGAAGTTTCCAAAAGGCAAGATAAAAATTTAAGGATATCTCGATCTACCTATACTAAGTTCAATCTTCTACATGGTTTTTCCTTCACATCTCTAGCCTTTTTTTTTTTTTTTTTTTTTTTTTTTTTTTTTTTTTTTTTTTTTTTTTTTTTTTTTTTTTTTGTTGTTGTTGTTGTTTTTTGAGACAAAGTCTCACTCTGCAGATCAGGCTGGTTTTGAATTCACTTTATAGTCCAGGCTAATGTTAAAACTTCAGATATTTTCCTGCCTCAGCTTCCCAGAGTACTGGGATTACAGGCATGTACCACACATACCCAGATGGAATTTTTACAGTCATATTTGATATACACAATGAACTTATGCAAAAAGCCTAAAATCATCACAAAGGAAATGAAATATGAACCAAACTGAGCAAAAATAAAAAAGCCAATGCTTTAGCTAATGGCATAAATATGTTCTAAAAATGAGATTGAAAACTATTATTGATGAGAGTTCTACTGCATAGTAGTTATTTTGCCTATTCTTTGCTGAGAATAATGCTACTCTTTCCTCCCTACCTTCTGATGTATCTGAGTTAAAGTTGTCAGGCCATCAATACTCTGCTCTTCATTTTCCCCTGTGTACTACAATCTTTTTAATGTCCCTGTCATTTGTTATCCTCTTTATGTCTCTAAAACAACCACTGAAGTCCCCCTGCCAATTTCTTAAGTGCATACACTTATGCATGTCATAAAATGAGTATCATTAAGCCCAGATTTGAGATCATTAGCCATATATTTTCCCCCATCCCTGCGGTACTAACCAGCAAAAAGTTGCTCCCAAGGACAGGCAAATCTCCAAAGTATCAACTTAACCAGCCACACAAAGTAGTGCGAGAGAGAAAAGAGAGTGCTTAATTTTGAACTCCTGACAACCTGCTTATTTCTTCACATATAAAGTGATTATTCTTTTCTAAGCAACGTTCTACATAAGTAATTATTGGCCATAAAACTATCTCTAAAGGCTGTTATAGATTCTGAATAATTAAAATTGTCTTTTGGTCATAACTAGAATAACTACTCAACAGTGACATATTAAGTTTTTCCAAAAAAAAGAGAGAATATTTTCCAGTTTGGGGTTTGTCTTAGGCTTGAAAACCTAGACTAAAATGAACTTGTTGAGAATAATGTAACTAAATGATGGTTATACTTTTAGTGGAATTGTTTTCTTTTCTAAAAATTAAACAAAAATAAATAGGAATTTAAGCATACTGTATTAACATGTAAACTTGAATATATAATTATATACACTATAACATCTTTAAATGTTCTTAGAACTATTAAGTTTAGATTTGGGTTTGTTGTTGTTGTTGTTGTTCTATCTCAATCTTGACCTTTTCCTATTTTAATTTGATTAAAAAAAAGTATGTCAGGGTGCTGTGCAGACAAATGTACAGTAGCCCTGATTGCATTTCATCTCTTTTTTAAGAAATTCAAATATCACTGCTGATGGGATTGGAGCCGTGTTCAGTAATCATCCGGGGGTCTCGCTCATTCATTTCTCAGGCTGTGTCCATTCCAATCACTCATGGGAAATTATTGTCTAGAATATTCTTTCTTGACGAAAACAATAGGATCAGCCACAGGGCTTCAGAAAATTGCTCCCCTATTCAGGCGGGGCTACAAATGCACAGACACCTTGTTGATGATTTTACTGCCTCAAAGAAAATGTATTGCCACTGCCAGAAGCCTGTGTTTTGGCACTTTATCACTTACAAGTGATGATAAAATTGCGACAAAGAGACTTCTTTTTAATCTTACAGGTCACTGCTTGTTGTCTGAACTATCCACTCTTTTGTCCTCTTATTCAGGCTAGATAAGGTGGAAAATTCCTGTTAATTGTCTCTAAATTTCATTGAAATGGTACCAACCCCAGACTTTGTCTTCTGCTTTTTCAGTCTCCCAATCTTTCCATGTATGAGTTTTATTTTTTGTATTTTAAAATTGAAATTTAGAAAGTTTTGAATGGGTTTGAAATGGTTTTGTAAAGCTGAATTACTGGATGTAATTTGAAAGTTTCATCTACTTTTCTGAATCATCAGGGTAGGAGATAATCCATTTGACATGATGAAACTGTTGACTCTTAACATGATTTGTTATTGAGTTTATTTTTATTATTATAAACATTGGTTTTAATTAACTACTCATACAAGAATATACAGATACACAATCTAGCAACAATTTTTGACAAAACATAGACATTCTCAATAAATTTCTTTAATCACTGAGAAATTGTTTCTTCCCTGTAGAAGAAGTAGTAAAACAAATAATGAAGAAAACATTGTGGGGAAAAGAAAACACCTATAGTGGAAGCTATTTCTTTTGCTCCTTGATACCTGAACTTTTTCCTATGTTTTCTTCAGGGCTCTTTCTGTGAAGCCAGGGATGCACAGTGTTGCAGTTTCTCTACCAAAGACTTTGTGTGTTATTTTACCAATCTTTCAGCAATAAAGGGAGCTTTTATAAATACGTGAAACCTTCCAAAAGGATATTTTAAATTATATAAATGAGAAAAAAACTTACGCCCAAGGTAGCATTTATTTCAAGGAAAGTACTGAGGATGCAATTCAGAATGTCTCTCTCTCATCAAGGTATTCCAAATGACTGACAAATATAATGTCTGTCTCTGATTTGAATGTTATCTGGCTCCCCAGCTTTATTTTATAGTGTATGCACCATGAAGAAGGAAAGTTAGCAACTTTTCAGTGTTTAATATGGTAAGCTAGGATATCTTAATTAGACAGGAAAAACAAGCAAGGGATCGAGTCTCACACAGTATTATTCATGACACCAGCCATTTATTTGCACTCTGCTACATGTCCAGCAGAGGTGAATGTGTCAAACACTCTGGAGCACTGCTCTGCCATGAAGATAAAGAAGTCATTTGTAAGAAAATAGGCATACATTTGGACCATAAATGAAATAAATCAGACACCCAACTTTAAATGTGGTTTCTTTTATATGAGAAATCCAAAGTATAATTAAAGATAATAAAAGATAATAAAAGATAACAGGCAGCAGGGTGATAGAGTTTTCTCAAAAGAGAAGGGAATCAAGTAATGAAGGGAGCAGGAGAAAAAGAGAATGGAAAAAGGAATTGAGATGTATTTTGTACATATACCAACTCACGAGGAAGGGAAACATCCAGTGCCAAAAATACATACTGGCAACAATTTTTAAATTAAATGAATAATTATAAAGCCTTAAAAAATGAAAGAACTGATGAATGAGAAGTCTATGTCTAGCTAGGGAAGGACTGAGTAGAACTTATCTGAATCAAACTGTACTTTTTATTAGTAAAAAACAGGCTTGGCATGTAAGTAAAACCACAGCAACTCAGAGGGATGGTGAGTGGAGCTTGTCCCTCTGTCCTGCCCCGTAGAGGGTTGCACTGGGCTTTCAGTCTCTGGGGCTGCAGCGCAGAACATGTCTACCTACCACATCCACTGAGATCACCATGCAAGACCTCACCTTGTAACTGCCGTTCTGGTGAGTCAAGTGGGCCTGTAGGGCAGAATTTATTGAGAGAGACAGTTATCTGCGCTTGATTTGCTCTCTCATTAGCTTTTATTTCAACCTGAGTGCAGGGCCTGTATCTTACGAGACTGCCCATCGGAGCATGACTTCTCACATTGCGAAAGTGATGATGTACATTTGCTGTTAGAGGGTGTCATCTACCCCTGGCCTCTTCTGTGTGGCTCTGCACAAGTCTTATCTTTGCAGAGTGGCTTATAGCCTCACCCATGTTGAAGAAATGGCCAGCGATGCCCTCAGTGATTACTTTCTTCTCCCTTCTCCCGGCTGTTGCCATGAAGTCTTACCGTTGCACTGACCCGTCTAAACATGCCCCTTACTAGACATACACTCAAGGGTGAACAAGGTCAAGCAAATCTTTTCTTTAAATGTGGCTGTTTGTCAAGGGCACCTCAGGTGATGAGGGCAGCCACGAGTATTTAACACAACCTTGCCCAGTGCCCAAGACTGCATTCTTGTTGAAAAATATGGAAAAGCATCAACTAGTATTTATGAGGCTAGAAGACTGCCAGAACCTTGGCCTCACGTGGTCTCTTCTTACAGAAACATGTGTCAGGCTCAGATTTATTCTGGACAGAATGCCTGGGTGTGGTCTTGGAAATGTATTTCCACAAATATTGCTTGAAAACCAGAAAAATACTTCTAAATCCTAAATAAATTTGTTTCAGCCTTGATTCCAACGTCTTATTTTTGCTTCCAGTAGCTTTTTTTTTTTTAGTTTTCTCTATAATTATAAAAAATGTCTGTACATGTGGCCAGAAATCCTTTAATGGTGAACACTTAAAGATTCTAAAAGAGGAGTAATTGGGTCATTTGTATAAATATCACAGCCTGAAACTTTCAAAAGCATGTTTTTGCCTTATGCAAATAGGAAGAGACTCTTAGGATTTCCTTAAGAAAATGAGTATTTCCTTAAGGAAATACAGCAAACGCTTTCAGATCAGAGTCATCCTGCTGTAGCTTTCCTTGAAGAGAAATTATTATTTTAGGGGCCTGGTAGATGCTGAGACCCAGAAGCCTCCAATAGTTCCATGGCTCAGGAGTTTCACTAGAAATCGAGGCTCGTGTCTTTAGAATTGTAGGTCTAGCACCTATCTGTAACTTGTAAAATTAAAGACAATTTTATTGATAGTGCACTTGTATTACACAAGACTGACATGTAAAGCAAGAAGGCAATTTGTTAATTTTAATGTGGAAATTTAAAGTTGGAGTAACAGGAATGTACATATTTCATAGTGAGGTAAAGCCTATTCGTCATGTCAGGATTCCAGGGAAGGTGGGTAGGGATGCTTAAGGAGGAACATTTCAGTTATGTTTCAGGGCAAAAGTCTATGGAGATGGGTTTGGTGCAAAGAAGAACACAGATGTCTCCTCCAGAAATATTTGCACACTTCAATCTCAGTTCTGAATGAAGCTGAAAGAAATTATAAAAGTCCCTCTTCTTCTCTCTACCTTATATGGTTGATGTGAACATTAAATGGGATAATGGACAGAAAAAATGGCGCCTGATGCCCATTAGTGACTACTAAGCCGGAGTAGCTTCTCTCTCTATTTTCATGTAATTAAATAAATGATTACTTTTATTTGTGTTTTATTTAGGTAAAAAATCTTTTCCTCTAAATAGCAGATTAATATTCTCTCTTCAACCTTTTGAGCTAATGAAATTAGGCTGGGGTTTCTGTGCTTATCAGTCTGAAATAAATGCTCTTCTAAATAAAGGGAAGAAATTTCCCATTGGCCGTCTCTTCCCTTCTTCAATTCAGTTTCAAGTTCCCTATCGCTACTAGAAATTCTGTAAGATTTTCAGCCAGCCATACCACTCCTCCTTAGCACTGATATGGTCTGAAAAGACAAAAACCAAACCAAACCAAACCAGAGCAAAAGAAAACCAAAAAACCAATTTAATTATTTCCCTGTATGTTGGAATTAAGAGCTGAATACTTTCATGCCATCTCCTTTGACTTTACAGCTATGTACCATGCACAGCAGTGGTATCGTACTTGCTGACAATGGGCTGATTCTCTGACATTCTTCCAGTCTATGTACAGCTTTTGGTACCATACCAATTGGCTCCAAGAACTCTTTGTTATTGAGTTATAGAATCTGTTGTCTAATTTTGGGGATCTCTTCCTTTATGCTCACAGTAGATGATAATCAGTTTTTGTTGTTGTTGTCAGTTTGCTGCCTTCATATCTCCAATTTCAAACTTACTGCATCTAATTTACGGTAGACTGGGAAAGCAAATAAAACAGTCAAGTTGTATCAAAAGTACAATGCTGAGAGCAAAGACTTGCAGATTTTTTTGGTGAACACAAAGCTCATAAAGTTCGGTTTATGGGTTATCTTTTTGATGTATTCAAATGTTTTTCTTCCTTTCTATTTGATGTATTCTGATAGTTGGTGGATGGTAGGGAATTGGATTTCACAGAGTAATGTTTCTGTCTGTGTGAGATGTTATTGTACTTCTATCATACATGCTCAGTTCTGATCCTGCAAGCCTCTGGAGGATCTGCCAAGCTAAGCTAGAGACTAAATGGATATCTGTTAAAAGAAAGGACACACATTCACACACACACACACACAGACACACACACACAGATGCACACACACACACACACGCACACACACACACAGGCACACATTTTCATCAAGGAGATGTTATGGCTTAGATCTAAAATATTTTCTAAAAATCTTGTGTGTTCAGAGACGGGAGTTTTGAAAGGCAAGTGGGCCATGGGGACGCTATACTCTTCAGTGGTTGAATCTCCAAAGGGGTTGATAGCTAAGTGTGCTGCTAATGGGGTGGGGCTGGTTGGAGGCAGGTCACCAAGAGGTGTATTTTTTCCTCCCACTCAGCTTCCTGGCTGCCCTGATGGGAGCAGTCTCCCTCCGCCATGCCCTTCTGCCATGACATTTCTACCTTAGAGCCAGTCTACCACTGACTGAATCATCTGAACACTGAGCCAAAGGAAACCATTTCTGCTTTTAGTTGTAGGAGTCAGGTATGGTTTCCCTGTATCGAGAAAGTTGGCTAATCTAGGCGACATGCCAAGAAGAAATGATCCCTCAGGATGCCTTAGCCTGACACTACTATAACTTATTCAGAACTGAGACTTGTAGTCATTTCACTATTAAGTTATGACTTTTACCTAGAGAAAAATATACTATGCAGTTTGAAATATCTCAAAATATTGCAAAATGTCCATTAATCAGGGCTCTAAAAATATATATATGATTTTTATCCTCTGGAAACCTTTAGCCATAATTTTTTTTGCCACTATTTTAAATAGAGCAGTTTGAAGGGTCAGCTTGCTATTGGTTTTTTCCGCACTAAGGTAGCAGCTACACTTTTATACTATCTCATAAAACTTTACCATATAATCAGCATAAGGTCAGGGGAAGTTGAATCTTCAGGAGCTGACTTATTTTCAAAGAAACTCTTGTTACTTTAAAGAAATAAATCTTACTTGTAAGATGACTCAAAAAGTTTTCTACTGAGTTACATTTAAGTTCCTATGGAATATTTTTCTTCTGCACTTTGCAGTGGCGATGTAATTAGCTTTAATTTTTCTTATCCAAGACATATCAAGATATAAATTCTAAGAAGTTTCTTTGGTGATAATATTTATATAGTATATGTTGATGTCCATGATTTGCAAATAAATAATTTTGTTCCATTCCATAAAGTTATGTGAAATTTTTATGTTTTAGCACAAATTTACTTTTAAAAGATATACTGCAATGTAATGCTTGAGTATAATTTCTGAATTAATTCAATGTTTAGTTTTTGAGATAAAAAAGGAATAAGGAAATGCTAAATAGTATATCTGTACTGTCATGTGAAGTATTAGAAAAATCAAGATTTTATTTAACATTGACATACTTTAATGATATTATTTAGAGAAACATAGAAAAAATGTTCTTTGTCCCAAAATATCATCATACTTTTAAATGCTTTGTATTTACATTTAGAAATTCTTTAACAACATTTACTATAAGAAAGAATTTTATTTCCATTTTTTGCAATATTTTCTAAGTTTATTTGCATATATTAAATGTGCATTTTTTTCTTTTTCTTTTTGAGACAGGGCCTTGTGCTTTTATAGTTCATCCTGGCCCTGAGTTTAGTCTCAAACTCACAGGAATCTTCCTGCCTCAGCCTCCCGAGTGCTGGGATTACAGGTGTGAGCCACCACACCCCATATTGTGGTATGTGGTACTGATTGCTGGTGGACGTGAGTCTCCACGCCCAGTATTGTTGTATGTGGTTACCAAGGATCCAACTCAGGTCCTTGCACTTGCAAGGCAGGCACCAGAACCACTGAGCTAAATCCTCTGCTCAATCATGCACTATTTTTAAATGAATGAATTTTATTTCATTTTAACTCAAGTTTTTCTTTGTTTTTGTTTGTGTTTGACACACATAGTTAAGGTGGGCCTTAAAATTACTGTGTGGTTCAGGCTGGCCTTGAATTTGTGATGATCCTTCTGTTCAGCCTCTGGAGTTCTGGAATCACAAGTGCATGACACCACACTATTTTTCTAATAAAAATAATCACACATTTAAAATATTCAAATGCTTAAAGAAAAAAGCTTAAAGCTTCAAGTCTCTCTCTCTCTCTCTCTCTCTCTCTTTTCTTTTGAGACAGGGTCTTACTTTTGTAGTTCAGGCTGGCCCTGTGTTCAACCCTGAACTCACAGCAATCCTCCCACCTCTGCCTCGCAAGTGCTGGGATTACATGTGTGAGCCACCACACCCAGCATTGTGGTATGTGGTTACCAGGATAGAACCTAGGCCTTCGCACTTGCAAGGTAGGCGCCAGAACCACTGAGCTAAATCCTTGGCCCTCAAGTCTCTTTTAAGCCTTAAATGTCTCAGCACTTGATGAATATACTATTGACTTGGCCTAACAATTTTATATTACCATAGGATAATGCACTTGGTTTTTTAATAAAGTGTAAAATATTAATTATACTTAGAGGTCATTTATTCTGAGCAAATGTGAATATTTAAAGTATGTTTGCTGGTGCTAAAAAATAAGTATACTTGAATGCTAAGAAATAAGGGAGGAGAGAAAAAAACCCTAGAGAAATGACCCATGGAAATGTAATATGATCCATATCTTCGTATATCTGCATAGTTTAGCTATATCTATTTTCTCTATCTATCTTCTTAACCTAGTGTTCTTTTACCTTTAATAATACTAAATCTTTTTCTTCTGTTTTCATGTATTTCACTCACTATTTTTCACTGTTTGCAAAGATACTTATCAGAGCTTGCAAGGAATCAGTTTAACAAAATACTAGAAGATAAGGACAGCTGTGGGGTGTTAGAACCCCGAAGTTCATAATCAGATCCCATTTGTTGTACTGAGATGATGCACAGGAATGAAATGGCACAATCACTCATAAAATAAAGTTCTCAAATCACAGTGATACTTACCAGAGAGAGAGCAGACCATAAGAATGATTTGCAACATTCATAATTGAAAATGTCTCTTAGGAACTTAGTGTCCAAATAGTCAAACAATAGGAAAAAAGTGAGTTTTCCAAAATAGAACAACTGTGTAACAACTTTATGTAAGTATTGTGAAAGGCTGGCATCCACACTCAAACTGCCTCACAACAGGGCTGTTTAAGCAACAGGCCACAGTCACAGTGTGGAATATTATGTAGCCTCTTAAGCAGGAATTTATTCACTATCATCAAATTACATTATTGTCGCAGTATTTTATCATAAAGTGTTCTAATTCCTAACTAAACAGAGTTAAGCTTCTCAGGACAAAAAACACAAGCCATCAAGCAAACTCTTGTGTCCTTCAGGCTAACTAAGCTAGTAGAAGATGGCTCCTGTGTAGTGGTCATGAATGCCATCCACCCCATACTTCCATTTAGTTAGAGGGTCTACATTTCCTGGTCCCTTGGAGTTAGGATTGATTGTATGAATTTTTTTAGTCAATAATACATGAACAGAAGTAGTAATGTCATTTCTAGGAGAAAAAATATGACCCAAGATGATATTGCACTACATTCTTCTGGCAACTGATAAAATTCCAGAAGGTTCTATCAGCTTGGCCTCTGGAATGGAGCACGATAACACAAGCCCAAGGCTGATCCAAGGATGATAGGGAGTATGTATGAGAAATGCACCTGTGCTGTGAAGTCTCTGAGATTTGGGGAGTTTACTGTTACTGCTGCATATGGCAGCCCATCCTTATGGATACACTCTTGATGTCAAGAGGTCTGTGTCTCCTGGAATATTCCCATCTGGCTCCTTTTTCTGGAAATACCAGTAAATAACTCTATGATCTCAAGTAAATTATTTCAATGCAATTTTAGGAATGAGGATAATAATTCATGGATTGTTATAATGACTGTTTATAACAGTGGTTGACATGGCACATGTCAAACACTAAACATTCATCAGCTACTGTAGGTACTACCACCAGTGTCCCCACAGCCTACTTCTAATGGACATGAATTGGTAGAAATGTACTGGTGCAACTGGAATATTCTGTAAGAGACACACAGTTATGAAGTTAGATCCTAACATGTAAACACGAACAAGAATGAATAAAGAAAGAGGGCCCAGCAGAGCCAAGTCATTATGCTAATATCTGTCTCCACGTATGCTCATCTCAAAGGGGAAGATGAGGAGAATATTTTAATTGGGCAGCATTCAGGCTAGAGAGGACAGCCAATCGGTGTTCTGACTTTCCTTTATCTTTCTCTTTGCCCACTCTACCCAAGATGAGGCTTCCTTCTCCTGTGCTTATTTTAATCAGTATGATTCTAGCAGTGTTTACATCACTCACACCTGTAGGTGGCCTGGGAGACAGGAATGTAAGGTACTTCATTTATAAGTCTAGTTTTCTCAAAAAAAATCTTCTGAAATAAGACCAGAACATGAATAGAAGCTTTCTCCAGTAGACTGCTTGTCTTCTTTATTTTGTTGCTTCTTTATTTGTGATGTTACTGGCTTGCTACAGTTGTATACATCATTTCTAGGCCTCAGATCCACAATGAAAACCATTGATTTTAAGGTTGCAAATAATTTCCCTGAGTGTGAAGCTGTCTGTAGATGGGCTCCAAGCTCACTCAGAGATACTGCAAAGTGTCACGATCTGATTGGTCACTGAGCAGAGTCACCACCGAGAAAGGACTAAGCATCTGTTTCCCAGTCTTCATGCCAGGCTTTTCTCATTCTGCATTTTGTTTGCAAGTTTACTGTTTAAAATTACCCACAAGAATAGTGCTAAAGTGCTGTCTGGTGTTCTTAAGGGTAAGAAGGCACTCAAAACAAAACGCTATATATATGTTGGACATTAGGTCAAACCTGGTTATCTGTGAGTTGGTCATGAATTAAAATATACACTAAGTAAGGTGTCTTTTATAGATGGTGTCTCAATATCCCCTCAAAACTCTATGCAGACATACGTGGGGCTTTCTCAGAGGTGGCTAAATCTAGAATGTGTGAAGCTGAAATTGATCCATGGTAGCTTGCTAAACATTAGGTTTAACAGGGTGAGTGCTACCTGCTCTAAGTAATCTGGATAGGCTAAAAGAGGCAGAAAGACACTATAAGGTCCCTTGTTGCTTTTGCTGTCTTTGCCTGCATTGAACTTTCTTTCCTCTGTGACACCACTCTGCCTTGGTTGGATTCAGCCTACTATGGACTGAAATCTCTATAAACCAAAAGCCAAATAAGCCTTTCTTCCCTTCACTCATGAGTATTGGGTATTTTGTCTCTGCAATGAGAAAAGTAACCAAGACAGTATCTTTAGACACAAAGACATGGAATCTAAGATTATGTGTTGATTAGCTGATAAAAATGCCTTGACCAGAGGCTCACGGAATGTAGTTGCTATTTCTCCTAGGAAAATGGCTGACACAAAGTTCTCAGAACTACAGTGAAGATAACTCCTGTGAAAAAAAAGAGGCTCTTTCAAGTTTGTATTATTTCAGCAGGCACCTAAAGTGCGAAAGGCTGGCAACAGGGTGGGAGATATGTTTATATCTTACAACTTTCTGGGGACAGGTAAGAATCTCCATGAACCACACAGTGGTTAGACACAGATTTTGAAAGCCTTTCTCAATGCCACTCCTAGTAAAATCTTAACCAGGTTACACTTCCACTGAGTGTTCTAGGCCTGTATCTCTAGCTCAAACAGATTAGAGAAAAAGACCCAAGTATACTACATGGACCACCGACTTCAAACGCTAAACATCCCTGATGCTAACTCTGTCTTCCGTTCCTCTCCCTGCTGGTGATCTGATGTGTAACTCTTTCTCCTTAAACCTTTCACATCCTGTTAACAATTCTCACTTTGTCAGAGGTTCTTGTTTCCCATCTCATGGGCTACCTGGAAATGATACCAACAGCCCCACCACCATCTGTAACATATTTCTCCTGTTGCCAGAGTGGACTGTCTGTGCTCTTATCTAAAGCCAGCAGATCTACCTGTATCTTGGACTGGATCCTCCTGCTTCCCATCAGAGACATCATCACAATAACCTCTCTTCTTCTTTTAAAACAGAGACCCTTCTCGTGTTTCCATGCACCTATTTCAAATGCCTATTTTTTTCTCCAGCAAAACTACTCAGAAGACTTGACTCTCCTTGTAGCCTTCACTTCTTCTCTTCCTATTCTGTTGGTATTAATTGAAAAATCCTCTAAAGTTAGAACTCACTTACAGGAAAAAAGAAAGTGGAAGAACAAAGAAGAGATATAGTACAGGCAGAGTTTTGAGTTCCACTTTTACTCGCTTTGTTTCTTTGGACTTAAGTGTAATAAATAACCAGCTGCCTGTTTCACCCCTTCCACAGCTTTCTCCTCCTCCTTTGTGCCAATAAGTGAATCCTTATGTCAGTGCCTGAGTCAGAATTTTAAGGCCGTTGACCTAAACTTTTCTATTTGGACAGAATCAAAGTAGACTCTTCAAGCAGAAAATAAATCCCACATAACATATTTCTCCAAGCTTCTTTTTCTTACTGGTCATGAAGAAAATGATGACATCATGGAAATTCAATTTTGGGTAAGTAACAATGTTCTGTCTTAGAAAATTATTCAGGTATAGGATATGGCTGAAAATGCAAATTGTTCTCCACTTTATTTTTTAAGATTTTTGGATTATTCTGCTTCCCAATTAAGAAGGGCTATGAGAATTCAATGGGCAATAGAAGAGAATATATTCTACAATTAAAAACTAACAAATACTGTTCCAAAACTATCTTTGTGTGCTGGAATACTTTCACTATTTAGGCTGTCTGAATTGTGTAGGTAGTTGTATTCTCTAAACAGTGTGCATTTTTATATGCATTTTAGCTAGTGCTAAAATGAAAGTAAACTCACACTTTACTGGATTGGAAACACTTCTGCACACATTTCTAAAATTCTACAGGTTTAAGCTAATATGATTTGCAAATTACTCATTTAATGAATTATGCATCTTCTCTATAAAATGTCTGAGTAACAAATAGATCCCCGTTTCAAGGTCCCTTAAGATGACCCTGTAGCCTCTCTTGAATACTTATTTTTAGTCTCTCTGATATTCAGTGGTGAAATATTTGAAAACATCTGATCATAACATTCAAAAAACTTTTTGAGATGAATCTGAAAACTCATAGATTTTGCCTTTTTTTGCCACCGAAAGTTCAATTTGTATGTCATGTCTTATCTTTGGAAGAGAAGGGAACCAATTAGTCACATTCTAATCAGAACTCTTGAATGCATAATGAATCCTTTCTGTGGATCAATCATTAATTTTTCTCAAAGAGCCAATGCTGACACAAATTAGGGTGGATGGTTTTTAAAAAGGAAAACAAGAAGCAGGATTTACTAAAAATGAAAGAAGATTTATATATTTTCCAGATTCCTTCTGATTCAAGAGGCCCTTATCCGTGTCTAAATTTTTAGGCTCACATCCCAGAATCTATCCTGTCCCAGAAGACAGTCATCACTATTAAATGTTTCAAAATGCTTTTGGATTTTCAAAAATTGACCTTCTGGCCAGGGAAATCATGCATGACAAACTTACTGAGGCATAACTGAATCATTAGGCTTCCCCAGTTAATCAACAGGTCATTGGATGTTACCAGTTCACCCCAAAACCTATTACCCCTTTGGAGAAAGAGTGATAAGTTATGTTCTTCATTATTTTTCTTTTCATTCCACAAATATTTGTTGAGAATAGCTGGCACTGAACCCAACACTAAAGACATGAGTGATTGAGACATAGACTGTACCTTCAAGAAGTTGAGATTTACTAGAAGAAATATAATACAATCTGATATCAAGTGCCTCTATTTATTTATCTTATCATAGTTTTGCCAGAATGATTCCGGAGTGGATTTTTCACAATTTTCTGGTTAGTTCACACCTGAAATCTTTCTTTTATGAGTCTTGGAAGGAGAGAGAGAACCCTTTTGTATATATGTAGAGTCCTTTCCTAGACTTTCATGCATCTGAAACTAGACTTAGGCTACTCCAGTTAAATGCCTCTGTCTTTTATTTTGAGGCGGTGAGCCCTGGGGTACCAGAGATAGGTCGTGGTGTTACTTACAGCACAGAAATGGAAATGGCTAGGTTTAGGGGCACTAGGAGAAGGGCGGCAGGGACTTCACTGAACCTGGTCCACAGTGCTCCTGCCTGCATAGCACTAAGTGGATACCGTTTGTCTCCTCAACAATTCTCTATGATACTATCCTTCAAACTATTTTTTTCTTGCATATATTAGATAGATACCTGAAGTTCAAATACATGGTTAAGCAAAAATTCCTATTTGTTTTGTGAATATTTTTGCTTTATTTTGGAGAATAATGACCTAGAAGCAAAGTCAACAGGAAGGAGTGGTGTTTTAATACTACTGTATCTAGAAGTTGAATTCATTAGACTTCATCAAGGAATTCACTTGGATCTTTTATCCTAAGCTAGTAGCTCCTATAACTATGGCATTTTAAAGCCACATTTATTAGAAATGTCCCCAAATCTTAAACGTTATTGATCAAAATAATTCAGTATTCTTTCAATATTAGTTGTATATATTATTGCTTTTTGGAATTTTCTTGCAAAATCTGTCTGATACTATTAACTATAAACGTGGCTCATTATTTTTTGTCACCTTTTCCTTAGGTTTTGCTATTCAGTGTTTCTAGAAGTCTGTCTTGAATAACTTTATCATTTCATATAATGCTCTAAAGTAATTGCATTGAAACATCAGCGCTGGGCAGGACATAGCACAGATAATGAAAGTCTACTTGAAATTATTTTAAGTAATTACTAAAGTGACTATAAAGAATTAGGATGCCAGAGAAATACATGAAGTGACTTTTGCACCAAATTATACCTAAATTCCAGTCATCATCTTTGGGCAGTTATAAATTTAATTATGGTCCTGATTTGTTGCTCTAGTAATGTTAATATGAGTGGTTAATTTTCTGTCTCAGCTAATGTGTGGTTGGCTTCAGCAAAATTTTGATATTTGATAACAATAATCTTTTATTGTCTAAGTAAAACACTGTCTAAAATAGTAACATCTCTTTTTTTTTCCTTTAGTCCCTATAATAAATAATGACCAAAGGTAATTTAATTGCATTTTTCACTGCTTTTTCTCACTGTTGTGTTATTCCCCCCAATTTTTTATTGTAGTAAATATAGATAAACTTCACCACCATCAGCAATTTTAACTCTACAGTTTAGTGGCATTATACATGCTCATAATGGTATATGATCGTAAGCACCATCTATCTCTAGAACTCCTTTTATCTTGTAAAACTGAAATCAGTATTGATTAAACAGTGACATTTCTTCCCTTCTTTCTATGGTCCCTGTCAGCTATAGGATTATTCTTTGTCTCTAAAATTTTGGCTGCTTCAAGTATTTAATATAAATGGAATCATACAGCATTTTTTTCCACAACTAGTTGATTCCAATAGCAGAATGTCCTTAAGGTTGAACCTTTAAGACTGATATGTTTTGCTGTCTGTATGTATTCCACATTTTACTTATCAATTCATTCATCAATAAAGGCTCACATTTTATTTAAGGCAAAGAATGAAGGTATTAACATGATATACAAATATCTCTCTGAAACCCTGTTTATAACTATTTTATGTTATTTGGAAAAATGTTCAGTGATTTTTCTCATTTTTACTGGTATTGTTTGTGGAATTTTAGATCTCTGTTGCCTGGATTTTAATTCCTGATGAGATACATGATTTGTAAAATTTTCTTCCAGTCTATGGTTGCATTTTTTTTTTTTTTTTTAGGTTTTTTAAAACAGGATCCCTGAGCTCAGCCTCCAACTCACATCACAGCAATCCTCCTGCCTCTGTCTCCCAAGTGCTGGGATTACAGGCGTGAGCCACCACACCCAGCACTGTGGTATGTGGTGTTGATTGCTGCTGAATGTGAGTCTCTACACCCAGTATTGTATGTGGTTACCAGGGTGGGGAGGGATCAAACCCAGGTCCTTGCACTTGGGAGACAGGCGCCGGAACCACTGAGCTAAATCCCCAGCCCTGTGGTTGCATTTTAATTCTGTTGATACTTTCTGGAGATATACAGATTTAAATACTTTAATACAGTCTATTTATCTGTTTTCTCTTTTGTTGTCTGTATCTTTGATATATTTTGAAAAAATCATTCCCAAATTCAGTGTTTTAACTTGCCTTATGCCTTCTTCTAAGAGTTTTATAGGTTTAGGTCTTCCATTTGTGTCTTTATTCCACTAAGCATTAATTTTTATATGTTATATTTTATGCATATGTATAAAATTTATATATATGTATATATACACTATACATTATATTATATATGTATATATATATATATTTTTATATATATGAGTATTTTGATATATAATGCAATCATCAGGAAAATGGAAAGAAAAAACATGCGATATTCTCTGACTCCAGTTCAGATGGTTATTACCAAAAGTAAAAAAATAAATGACAGAGAACTTGTGAGGCAAAAGGAACTCTCAGACACCGTAAGTGGGAATATCCATGAGCACAACCATTATGGAGAACACTGTGGTGGGTCTTCGTAAAGCTAGAGCCAGGCCTGCCGTAAACTTGGTTAAGTCTTATACTTTCTGAGGAGAATCTTAAGATTAAGAAAAGCATTGTAAGAATTATTCCTGTTAATGTAAAGAGATTTTTATCTTTAATCATTTCTTTTAAAATTATATTTGAAATATAATTATGATCACTTGGCTATATTTATTTTTGTACTTATTAATCCAGCTCAGAATCAATGTGGCTTTTCATGGAAAAATAACCAGAAACATAACTTGGTTAAGCTGAATTCCATCACTTTAGCTGTCTACAAATACTTGATTTATGGAGTACAAACAATCAAATATCATATTCCATAACTGTTTCCATATTAAAATTCTGTCATGGAAAATCTACATTTTTAAAAATACATATTATAGAACTCAAAGTGTATAAATATTTTATTATAATTGGAAGAATCACTTTAATGTTAGTGATACAAAATTATTAACACATCACAAAAGACAGATATATTTTCCATAGAAGCAGAAATTCATGAAAATTGTGTTAGAATGAGTTTGAGAATAATTTAACATTATTTACAATGCAATTACCTAAGAAGTTGGAACTGAAAGCAAAATGAAAGGACATAAATGGATTTAAAAAATGACAAGAAAACACCCGATTTTTTATTTTCTTTAAAGAGAAGCCAGTGGGGAAAGGAATCAGTAGCATTTAAAATGTAATAGAGCTGTGTGTGGTTTTCTGTAGGTCTGAGAGCCACGCGGTTATCCTTTGAAGAATGAATATGAGACATTTATTGGTGCCAGGGGATTCCCTGGGCTGCCTGTGATAGGCTTGGACGGAGGCTGTGCCTGAAGGTTATGTGAAGAGTTTGTCATTCAAAGTCGGACCACTGACAAGCACTATCCTCAGTGGGGCTCGACTGAGCGCTGCTGGGTAAACAAAGTGGCAAGATGTATTAGAAGCTGCATGGGATCCTGCTCCCTCCTTACCATTACTCATCAAGATGGATGCCATGTGGTTCTGATGCCCTCTGGCCAGGGTCACTGATCATACAGTCAGGAGGGTCATGATCAATCAGTACACATTGATCAGACATGTTCAACCAGGCACAGGCAGTGTAGACATCACTAAAGAAAGCTAGCCATTAAATTATGACCGTACTCATACTAGATCCTAAACAGTAATTCTCTATTTTGATCAACCACTATTTTGAACCGACACAGTGCTATATAATTTGGGGATGTTTCAGAACAAATCAAATTCATCCTCACAGACCAGAGATTTACTGCTGTAGAGAGGATAGCGAGAAACAAGATTCCACAGACTTTGATAGTGTTCTGCAAATAGGAGCTCCCGAAGGTTTTTAAAATGCCAGCGTTTTGGAAATAAAAGGAAGATTTTCCAGGATGATGACTTAGAAATAGACAACTCATTTGCAACTGTTTGCATTAGTTCTGGAATGCTCTCCAAAATGTACTGCTTCAGCTCTTAATTTTCCACTCCACCCCTACAAGAGGAATTATTTACCCACACATCTTCACCATGCCTGTGAATGGCTAGTGTGTCAGTCCAGAACCTTAGAGTTATCCCTGACTTGTAAGAATTTCTCATATCCTCCAACCAATCTGACAGGAAAGCCAACAAGGGCTGGTTAAACATTTCTAAAAGTTGATCCAAGGGTATGACCTATAAATTATAGTTAAAATGTAGTCTATTTACTTATTTTTATTAAATTACTTTACAGTTGCCATTAAAAGTTATAAGTATTAATGAGATAATGTACATGCATATATTGTAAAATGTTTAAATCAGGTTAAATCTGTCTTTATCCCCATTTCTTTCTGGTAAGAGCTTTCAAAATCCTTTCTTCTAGTGTTTTAAAATGAACAGTACATTATAGTTATCTATAGCCCCCCCCATGTGCAATACCACACAGATCATCCTGATCCTAACTTTTTCTTATCCCCTGCCTTCCAGTCTCTGATAACAGCCAACCTGCCCTCAACCTGTATACAGTCAGCTCTTTTAGACTCCACACGTGAGGGAGATTGTGTGTTACTCATCTTTCTGTACCAGGCTTTAAACTTTAATTGTAATGCCCTATTAAGTTGCTGGAGAGTGAAGTGATTCTTTGTCACACACTCATGAAGAGAATACACAATCCTGACCATCAAGTTTGCCCTGGGTAAGTAAGTATCCTGACCTAGGCTTTGCATTTTAAGGGGTGAGGAAAGTTGTGCAGATACGTCAAATGAGAAGTCTGTGGATGACAGGAGATGGGAGTGAAGGTTGGTTCATATCTTGTTAGCGCAGGGATCTGGGTGAAGAACAAGGACATGAGGGCTTTCTGAAGAACTCTTTCCTATTGCTCATATTCCAGCCTGGGGGGCAGGGCTGGAATTCATAAACTATGTATGGTTCAAAAAACTCAAACGTGTTTATTTTGTTGACTCATTCCTCAGTGGCCTGAGCACACAGCAGCCCACAGTTCTCTGCACTCACTTTGTGGTGCGTGGTCACTCATGCAGGTGTCTCCCTTAGAACCACACTCCAGATGTACACGCGCAGTTGTCCCTAATGATCTCTACTTCGAACTCGACATCCATCACTGAATTCTTGATTCCCGCCCACACGCCTCCAAACCAACTCCATCATAGCCTTAGGATTCGGGTTAGGTTAATACAATGTATATATACTATTCGTTATATTTACTATTTACCATGTTGAAAGGTAAATTCTACAAAGGCACAGATCTTTACTGCTTTCCTTGGGATTTCTGACACCACAGAACAGCGGTTCATGTATCAAACTCACTCGGAAAGATCTGGTGCAGGAATTAAATGAAACTAGAATAGAAGAAACATAAACGAAGAAAAGGGCAGCATGAGAAAAAATAAATCCCAGGTCACTTTCATTCGGAGAAAATATACAAAAACATAGACAAAACTCCACCAATATAAATTGTTCAATATGTTACATTTGAGTATAAAGATCTAAATCTGTTTCAATAAAATGTTCATTCATTTTATTAATCTGGTACAGTATTATCCCACCAGACAAGGGAAATCGCTTCTATAATGAGTCTTTTAGCAAGATAGAATCTAAGAAAATATTGAGAATCTCTTAAAGTGACAACAGGAATATCACATTCAGTGGAGAATTTTCTTAAAATATTTTCTTTAAAATTGAAAAATAAATAAGGATGCTTACTGTCATTACTTACATGTAACATTTTCCAGATGGCATTAGTTAGTGATCTAAGGCAAAAGGAATAAATTAAAATCTTAGGGACTGAAAAAGAAGCAAAAGATACTGTTATGTGTCAGTAATATAATTTGTAAAACAAAATATGTAATAATTGATAAATTATTTGAATTAGTAAGAGGTTAACAATATACCACAATTCAATATATTTCTACAGTTCAGCAGCAAACAAAAAGCAGATACTATTTACAGTAGTAGTAACAACATCAAAAATAAATACCTAGATATAAACCAACAAATGATATTGTTAAAATGTGCAAAATGTTGGTTTGGCAAAATCTAAATGAGAGAGAAATAGAACATCCTCTTGGTTTGAAATACTCAATATTGTAAATATAGCAATTCTTTCCAAATTGATGTATGACTCGATACATTTCTAGTTAAAATCTAATTAAGATAGTTGCTTTTCTTCATGTAACTTGACAAGCTGATTCTACTTATGAAATGCTTTTAGAACAGCAGCATATTTGAAAAATGAGGGATTCAAAGCTTCTATACCTGGAAACAAGACTTATGGTAATCCTATGATAATCATAGAACTATGGCAATGTATAATAATTAACATGGGGGCTGGAAGTGCCAATAGAACTCAAAATCATAAGAATGCACCTATCTGCATGTTCAAACCTGATTACAAACTGGCAGTAGGTCAGTGCAGTCAAGGAGCAACAGCCCCAAAGTACACTCTCATGATTGGTTATGTATGGAGGAAAATACAGGGTTCTTACCCACAGCGTACATTGAAATCATTTCCAGATGGCCCAACAATTCAAAGATTAAACATAACACTTCAAATTTCAAATGACAGTGTAGAAAGTTAGTTTTATAATCTGAGAAGTAGGAAATAATTCTTTTTTTTAAATTGAAATCTTTATTGGTACATTACATATACACATAATTGCACTCCACAATGGGTATTTGCACCAGTATAAGACACACTTTTATTCTCATTTTAAAATCCCAAGACACAAAGAATAAAGAAAGCATTCTTTTATTTCATTTGAATGAAAGGTTCATTTCTTAAAAGATATTTTAAAGAAATTAAAGGAAGTTATTTGCATCTCAAATAACTAACAAATGACCAGCCTTTACTAAATACCAACAACTCCTGGAAATTAACTGGACAGAGATCGTTAACCTAATAAAACTGAAGGAAAAAAACCCAAAAACTAAATTGGCTTTCTTAGAAGAGAAAGCTGTGACAGGTACAATATTTATGAAAAAAATCACTCAGTTGCATTAGATGGAGGAACTATACACGAAAACCACCATAAAGTCATTTCAAACCCATAAGATCAAGAACAATTGAACAAACTGGAAATGCCTAGTATTTATGGAGAAATAAAACCAAAATCCAACTAACATTACCAGATGGCATGTATATTTGCTTTATAACCTTTTGGAAACAGTTTGGCCCTGTCCCATACATGTACAACCCAGGAGTTCTCTTTCTAGGTGTATCTTGAAAAGAATACCTCAACACGTGTTCTGAGAGCCAGGCATAGGAACACCGGTGTTAGACCATGATACCAGGAACTGTGCAAAGTTGTCAGCTCACATCTTTCTTGCAGGCTAACAAGTTATCCAGTCATAGTTTCCTAGATGCTGGCAGGAAGACCCAAGCTGTAAGAGTAAGAAGCACATTAGAGTTTATTATTTACAGCTGAAGCAACAGCCAGAGTAACACTGCAGCTCCAAATCTCACAAATAATGAGTTGAAAGCTACATGTCACCTTTACAAACAATGGGAATCATTGAAGAGAGGAATCCTGAAATTAAGAGACTAATTTTATACCAAGGTCCCTGCCAAAGCTACCCTTCCTCCATTCCAGATAACAGCATTGTATTATTAGTCTGAAATCTACACAAATCTCTCTTAAGAGAAGAGAAAACCATTTTTATCTTTATTACCTTAGGATGCCTTCAAGACAGTAATGCCTCTCCTTTTAATCTTTGGGAATGGAAGTAAATTACCTTATGACCAAGCCTCCACCTCTTTCTTTTCTGAGCTAATTCTTTATACAAATATTCCTGAAAAGACTAGGCTGCTATAAATTGGTTGTCGATGGCTAGATGTTCAGCTACGAGAAAGGTCAATGGAGAAATATATGCTAGTGTTTCAGAGCACCATAGTTTGTAAGCAAAGCAATGAAGAACAAAAGCTACAAGGATAGAAGTCTGAGTAAATGTGTTATGGAATATCTGAGGAAAGAAATACTACACAAGAGTTAAAAGTGAAATAACTATGCAAATCATTATAATGAATAAATCTGTGGTAAGGAATGGAGAAATGAGCAGAAGTACTGTATATACATTTATCAGGGGACAGCTATGGGTAAAACAAGTAACACAGCCTGACTAGAATGGTGCAGGGAAAAAGGAAATGAAAGGATGATTAACATTCAAATACTGTTTGACTCTGAGGGAAAGAATGGGCATGTGGTTAGGGAGGGACAAGGATGCTCCCAGGGTTTAACAGCAGGGTCCTACTTGAGCTGGGACAGTCCATGGTTCTCCTTAGTCCTCTTTACAGTGAACAAGTGCAGCGCTCTGCAAGGTTTTACATGTGTGACCTATTTCACAATTGAAAAGGAGAAGATTTCAAAGACTAGATTAGAAGTCAGGGAAGAGAGAGAAAGTGGTGCAAAATCACATGCAAAACCCCAAGGCCATACTTACTGTAGGCCAATGCGAGAGGAGCTTTCTGTGAGGGCTGAAAACACCTGTAGTCTTGTAATGACCTCTAATTGTCATTAGAGTAATGCGTCATTTTAGTAAAGCACAGACATCCTCATCCACTGTGTTTAAAATGTAGGAGAGGGCTGGGGATGTAGCTCAGTGGCACCACACCCATCTGACAAGTGCAAGGTCCTGAGTCGGATTCCCAGTACCTGAAAAAAAAAAAAAAAGAAAAACTGGAGAAATTCAAACCTCATACCCTGTTGCTTCTTATCATCCAATTTCTTATAGTATCATTTATTATTGTGATTACAGTTATATTATTATTTTTTGGTCTTCATTTCAGAATTATTTCATGTAAAGACAATAAGTGATTTGTAGCCAAAGAGAGAAAAATGAATCCATCTTTGATAATTCAAAAAAAAAAGAGGTCATTTATTTGGAACTAAAGTGAATTTTTGCAAAGGCCAGTGACCTATGAGTACTCCTTATACAGTAGCCACAAGGTCTGTGTGGTGTTTAAATTTAAACTGACATGGAAACATCGAGATTGAGCCTCAGATACACTAGCTGTCCTCGAGCATTCCCACTCACTCGGCACACTTCACCTTTCAGCTACACAGAGCTCTGCCTCCTTCCTGCATACCATGCTCACTTGATTCCACCTCTGAACCTTGTACATGCTCTTCCTGCCTTCCAGGAGCACTCTTTCTCCCAGAGCTTATATGTATTATTGATATTTGCACTGTAATTTTCATAACTCTCTCTGTCCCTGTCCTGTACTAGACTCTAGAAGCAGAGACTACGTGTCTTTTCACAGTCGTATTTTCACACACAGTATGAAGTAAGTCTCACTCTGTAGACACTAAGTGAATGTTTGTGTACTGCACATATTAAGCATGGAAACATGCAGCGCCCAGCCCTCCCCTGACTCTTAACGTTCCTTTTCTTACTTTTCCTGTGGTCTTCAGTTTAGTCTCCATTCATTGCTCATTGCATCATAACAGCTCCTTGTCTCATCCCTGTCGAGGTTCCTTCTTTTCCATTGTCTGCAGAGCACCGTTGGTGAAGTCCAGCACTGGTCACGTCATTTCTTTGCTAAGTAATTTCCACTGCTTGTATTATAAAGGTCAAAGTCCTTACTATACTCGCTCAGAATTTCTTCAAGCAATGATAAGGTACTTTCTTCATTTTACCTCTCCCCTCTCTTATTCTACTCGTCTCCACTCCAGTAACCCAACTACATGCTCTGTGGTTTTTGGTTCACGCTATTCTCCTCCTGTGGAATATACTTCCTCTCTCTCTCATAAAAATGTAGCCATGCTTCAAGGCTCAGCTCAATTGCCACTCCTTCACAAGCATCACACTGACTCCTTGGGGGACGAGACAGTTTCTTCCCCGGGTCCCCAAAGCACTTGGCTGCTACCTTCTCAGGCACTGTGTCCTACCTTCTGCTAAACAATATTTTTGTTCTTGCAATTCAGCAGTAAGGTAAGAATGGATCTTATCCATTTTCATATCTCTGGAGAATGCACTCATCTGTGTTCGATAAATGTTTGTTGAACTGAATATGTTCATTAAGGATATCAAGCTTAATATTAAGTTTTTTTAAAAGTTATGTGATTTACTCCTTATCCAAAAATCTAATGACAGTGACTGCACTTGCAAAGTTGTTGGTGGTTTTATTTACACTTTCTTTTTTCAGGCATAGAAGCTTCTAATAGTTATGTGAAAAAAAGCTTAGTTTGACCAAGGTAGGGAATTCATATACTACTTTAAAAAATGAATAAAAAATCATGCTTTCCATGTTCAAAAATTAATTTAAAAATATAAGACCTAAGGTATTGAGAAAACAAATGAAACTTATTGAGTATTTCAGAAATTGTTCTCTGTGATGTCTTAAACTCTTCATATATATACTCTGGTTCCTGTTCAGACTTTATAAACTTTCACCTTTTTAAGCTTTCCATATATCAAAAGGTTACCAAAGGAAAGAACTGTTCTTGCATTATGTGTGATAACAGAAGCCATTCCTCCTGGATTCTCCATCCAATGAGATCTTGGCTGGTTCAGCCAGTATACATTTGTCCTGCAGGACAACAACCAGGTGTCCATACTGTGCTTTTCATTTCTTCATTTCTGGAGAAGTCACGTATCCTCTTCAGAAGGGATTTACTTTAACGAGTGAGGGCAAGGAGTTTCTATAGATGACTGAAAATACTTTCTTTATTCTACTTTCATCCCTCTGAAACTCTCATTCAGTAATGGGTTCTCTCATACGGTGAAATGACACATCATGCGACACTGTCAATGCCGTCATGATCACAAATGGTTTAGTACGTTATCAGTGTTGTGTTCGGTATTTTTATGGAACTGATGGGTAGACTCAATCCTCTGCCTAAGAAACACTTCCTGGGTAAGTCTGAGAAAGCAGAGAACTCCGAGGGAGAGCTTGCAGCAATTTGGAGCTGTCCACGCCCTTGCCCTGCTCAAAAAATGGTCAAAAGTCACATGAGATTATTCTCTCAGCTACAGAATTTGCTTTTCTGCACATTCTTGCCCCCAGGATGGGCTCAGGCCAGTTTGGCATCTGCTGTGAAGCACGCACATCCTCACCGGCTACTTCAGGTCAGTGGTCAGGAAGTGTTTCTGCTGCTTGAATGCACTTCATGTGGAAATATTCTCTGAGATTCAAGCCCAAAGCCACATTGAGTGTCATCTGCAAGTGACAAAAATTGTATCCACTCATTAGCAGGGTTAATAGGCAGCTTTCGGTAGGTCTTACTTCAAATCATGTTTTCCCAGGCATGAAAGAAGAGGCTTTTAAAATTTAATCAGGCATGAAAACGTGACAGACACTGTTGCTATGATAACTGTACTCACCTGATAGTGATAGTGTAGGCAAACTCTGTTTTAGTGATCTCGACATATTTCCACACAGGTCTCTGGACAACCACAAATGGAGTTTGGCCACCAACTCTGTATTTCATAAATGGCTTCCTTCACTAACCCCTGACAGTACACAGAAGGCCAGGTACTCACTTCCTGTCAGAAGCCTCCAAACTGATGAGACACGTTTAGCTTCTATAATGCTTCTTTCCAGGGGAGCGGACAGCCACCCGGATTTGAGTGGGTGGAGATTTTCCCAAGGCTGGTGGTGAAACCTCGCCTGCCCGGGACACCCAGGTGGAGTATACTGGTGGACGCGTGGGTGGACTGGTGTTTGTAACAGATCACAGATTAACAGCATACCTCCTCCTTGTTCCCCTTCGGCAGGTAAGCAAGGAAAATAAAAGCCTTCATCTTCTCATATTTATAATTAATACATTATAATAAGGGAAAACGGTATGATTAATTCAGGATAATAGGAATAGTGGTAACCTCAGAATACTATTTCTTTGTATTAAAAACATCCCAAATTCTCTCTATTAGCTACTTTGAAATATAAAATTGATGTCTGCTCTAGTTATTCTACTGTGCTGCAGAATGATAGAGCTTATTCCTTCTGACTACCTTCTTACTGATTAACCCTTCTCTCTCCATCTCTTCTTCCTCATTTTGGTGACAACCATTTTATTTTCTACTACCATAAGGACAGCTTTTTAGTGCCCGCATATGAGAACATGTACCAGTTGCTTTTTCTGTCTGACTTGTTTTACTTACCACAATATCCTCCAGTTCCAGGTGTGTTGCTACAAATGATGGAACTTTGTTCTTGTTATGGTTTAGTAGTATTCTGTGATGTGTGTATCTATTGCATTTTCTTTATCCACATATCTGCTGAGAGACACCTGGGTTGAATCCATAGCTTGGCTACTGTCATTAATGTCATAGTAAACCTGAGATGCAGGTGTCTCTATGATGTAGTGAGTTCATTTCCCTCAGCTACCTACACGGCAGTGGGACTGCTGGGTTGCAGTATAACTGTTTCTCTAGTTTTGTGAGGGACAATTGTTTTGTTCCCCATATCTGTACTAATTCACATTCCTGCCAGAAGTGAGTCGGGTAAGAGGTTTCTTTTCTCTGCATTTTCACAGCATTTACCACTTTTGTCTTTTTGGTCATAACCATTGATCATAACCATTCTGAGGTGAGATGATCTCTCATTGTGGATGTGAATGACATTTCCCTTGGGAGTAATGACGCTGAGCATTTTTATTAGACTTGGGCATTTGTATGTTTTTTCAAAATGTCTATTCAGGTCATATGCTCATTTTTAAATCAGATTATTGTTTTCTACTGTTGAGAATAACTTTTCTCTTTACTTTAATAATTATAATAAGAAAATTACCATTAGTTTTACCTTTTGCATTTTTAAAATTCAAATATTTTTGGTACATTATGAATACACATCATTATCACATTCAACATTGAGAGTTTGTACTAGAACGACACAACTTTGATTCTCATTTTTTCCCATTCCCCTACCGACCCTGCAACCCCTTACCCTATATTTATGAGCTTTGTTTCCTTTTTTATTTCTATCACATTTCCCCTCGTTATTTACTCCTACACCCCCTTTCCTTTTAAATATTTTCTATTTCAAAATATCAACTATATACACTAGAACTCATTTTCATCTTCATTTTCTCATACCAGAGAAAAGATATGATATTTACACATCTGTCATCTTTTTATTTCACTTATGAGGACATCCTCAAGGTACATCCATTTGAATATGAATGACTCAATCTTATCATTTTAAATGGCAGAATAATATTCCATCCTATAAAATTACCACTTCTTCTTTTGAAGAATACAGTATTACTAACTATGAGCACAGAAATCTAGAACATATTCATCACAGCAAATGAAACTTTAAACCCACAGTTGTGTTTCAGATCCCCAAGAGTGTCCAGTAAAGGGCTCTCATGCTCATGAGCATGGTTTGTAGAAGGAGATTGGATCTGGGGGCACTGTACTCATAGGTGGAATCGAGTGAGGCCTGGATGGAAGGAGTGGTCTTAGGGGGCTACAGCGGCTTCCCGGCTCCCTCCTGCTCTCTGCTTCCTGTCCACCATTACATCAGCAGATTTTCTCTATCAGACCATTCTCCTGTGATGCTCTGCCTTGGAGCTGGCTAACTGTGTACTAAGCCTCTCCTTTAAGCATCAGATATGTTATTCCAGCAGTGAAGAATATGACTAAGAGACCCAGTAAACAGAAGCTCCCCATTTTCTATCTGTTCATCCTCTGGCACCTCAGGTGAATGGAATCACAGTGTTTGGCTTTCTATGACTGGCTCATAAAGATAATGATCAACAGGTCATCTGTTGTTGAATATGGGAGAATTTTCTTCTTTTTGAGGCCAACTAATACTTCATTGCATGTATATATTATATGTTCTTTATTTATCAGTTGGAGGACATTTGAGTTGTTTTCAACTCTTGATTATACCAAATAATACTGCAATGCACAAAACCTGAAGATGTCTCTTCAATGGTCTGATTTCAAATAATTTTAATATATATTTAGAAGTGGGTCATATAGTTCTATTTTAACTTTTGTTCACATGGTAGCTCTAGTTTTAGAAATTTTTAAAAAGCTGCACTGTGTCCATAATGACTTCCCTGTTGTGCATTCCTACCAGCTGTGCACCACAGTTTCAGTTACTGTACATTCTCACCAGTGTGTGGGACATATGAAGTGATGATGCCTCATCCTGATTGTTATTTGTCCCCTGACAATAAGCAATAGGGAACATCCATTATGTGCCATGTGTAGTCTTTTGATGGTCATTTGATGTATTCTTTTAACTCATTTGCACATTTAAAAAGCGTTTCCCTGTTCTTCCTCTTGTATTATAGCAGACTCATGTTTTGGATATTATCCTCTGACTACGTAGGTCTGCAAATAATCTGCCCTCTTTTAGTAAGCTGCCTTTTCACTTGATTGTTTCCTGTGCAGACACGTTTTAATACTGTGTAATCCCATTGATTTTTGTTTTTGTGATTTTGCCCCCAAGCAAGAAACCAGTATCAAGAACAATGTGATAAATTTCCTTACCATGTTTCCCCTGAGTTTTGCTATGTAGGTTCTCATATTTAAATCTTTAATCCATTTTAATTTATTTTTTCAAGAAGTATACAGCAGTGTTGATAAACCATGTAGAGCTTTCAGTGGCAACAAATAGCCGGGAGTGGCACGTGTACCATAGGTTCACCACTTTGGTGTACAATATTTCTAAGTGTTTTGAGTTCTTGATTTTTACAATATTCATTGATGGTCCGTTACTCATCGTATACATTGATGATAATCAGCTATACATGTAGAAAAGGCTTATTTCTGAGCTTTCCAATCTGTTTCACTGATCTATGTATCTGGCTTTACCTCACATCCATGCTGTTTTTTTTTTTTTTTAAGTAATAAATTTTATTTTATTCCTTCCCCTGTGAACCCCCTTCCATACTGTTTTAATTTCTATAGGTTTATAATATGCTTCCAAATCAGAAACTGTAACTGTGATTAGCCCAGCTGTGTTTCTTTTATCTTTAGATACTTCTGGCTATCTAGGGTATTTTGTGATCCCCTGTTTATAAAATATGCCATTTGAATTTTGATAGGGACTTTGCTGAATTACTAGATTGCTTTGGGAAGAATGGAAATTTTACCATTATTAACTCTTCCAATGTCAGAATTCAAGATGTCTTTTTATTTGTGTCCCTTACCTTTATTTTATTAATGTTTTGTACTTTTAAGTGCACAAATCTTTTACCTCTTTGATAAAGGGTATTCCTAGGTATTCTATTCTTTTGATGCTGTTGTAAACAGAATTGTTTCTTCAGTACATTCATGTATGTTTTATTTCCTTTTGTGAGCAATTACTTTTATCATTAGAACTCATCCAGACTCAAAAGAAAATGTACTTGGTGATTAGTGGCCAAGGCAAAATATTGATTATCAGTATATTGGTCTTTTAAACTTTAAAGATAAATTTATATTTTTGAGTAGTTATAAGTACCAGAAACACTGTCCACCAGATGTTATGTCATTAGACCTTAGGTTTTTTACTGATATAGATATTTTAAAATTCACTGTATATATAAAGAAACTCATACTTTAGAGGGGTTGAAAAACTGCTCTAATTTACATAGTCTAAAAGCAATGGAAGCAAGATTACACTGTGATCAGAGGCCAATGATTTAGTTCAGTGGTTCCAGCACTTGGGCTGGGATTTGATCCCTCGTAACCACATACAGCAATGCAGGGTGTGGAGACTCACACTCACCAGCAATCAGAACCATATACCACAGTTCCAGGTATAGTAGGTCATGCCTGTAATCCCAGCACTCAGGAGTCAGAGGCAGGAAGATTTCTGTGAGTTTGAGGCTGAGCTCAGGGCCAGCGTTAACTATAAAAGTGAGACTCTGTCTGAAAAAAAAAAAAAAAGACTACACTGTGATCTACTTCTTGCAAAGTCCAAACTTTTGTCACAAAACTATCATAAAATTAAACATAGGTCTATTATATCATGTACCTGAAATTACTTTCAACATAAAATTTAAAAATTGTCACGTCAGCAATGATTGAAATTATTTTTGGTGTTGTCCAAAGATATCTATGGACTTTAGATTTTCTGGAATGAAATTCTGTGTTTTGTCAGTTTTTGCAGACTTATAGCATTCCTTCCTTGTTTTCAGGAATATCTGGTCTATTCATAGCCAAAGGACCATCTAATTCTTTTCTGTTGGCTCCTTTCTTTTTAGATTGTGGAGTGGCACATGTTTTGGAGGTCACAAGGTCAAACCTCTCATTTTATGGAAAAGCAATAGAAAGAATAGCTCAGAAGAGCAATAGAAAGAAAAGCTCAGAAAGTTAAATGAATTGGTTAAAACCACATGACACCGAATTTTCTAACTCTAAATCTGCGCCTTTCTTTTTAAGGAAAGCTGCTACTTTCTGAACTGGTGCTTATATTCTTTTTGTATAAAGTTATTTATATGGAAAATTATTTTTAGGTAAATAATTGTATAGACTGACTACTTTCAACGTGATTATTACTTTCCACTTTTCTTATATGTCTTTATCGTATTCTGAAATGAATTATATTTGTGAGTCCTGTAAATACATTATGCTTCACTGAACATCTGTCTAGACTTTTTATGCTCAAAACTAAATTTCTTGAGAATTTCCTTCTTAACTATCCCATAAATATTCAAGCAGTTATAATATTTATAGGTGTTCATTAAACACAAGTTGATACACTGTTTGTATGACAGTATTGATTGATACCATTGCACCTCAAAAGCAATCTTTTAACAAGAAAACTATTACCAGGCCAACACATTCATTACCCATGACTTTATTGATACCTCCAGGACACAGGCAAAGTGGTACTGGCAGTAATTGTGGAGTTATCAAGATCTTGCCTGTATCTTTACTAATACAGAATATGACTTTTCATTCAAAGTAAAAGCCAATCAAAATACAACAAAACCAAATTAAAAACATCCAGTTCTCATAATCTCCAATAATCATATCGGTAGGACTGAGCTAAGAGCAAAACAAGAGTACAAAATGATAGCTAGCATGGTGAGTCTAAGTGGTGGAGTTGGACCATGACGTGTGGTGTTTGTTTCAAACCGGAGAGAGTTGGTTAAGGAGGAAAACAGATGTAGGACTCCAGAAGGCATGAACAGTCATGAAATGTTAAGTTTTCTTGAAAAATTAGCTCAATACAACTGAGCTGTAGAATGAAAGCAAGTTGATTTGTGTCAAAATAAATTATTGGGTGCCATTTTTGAAGAGCCAGGAGATTTTTGCAGGCTGAATATTAGTGAATTTATCTCTAATTTTAGGGACCAGAGCATTTCTGTTCTCTTCACCATTTTTCTTGCCATACAAAAGCAGATGAAAATAAATGCCATTTTCTGGGAACTAACTGATGGTTTCCTCAGGTTGCAGTGTTTTAATTAGATGGATGAAAAGAAAAGGCCAGCATCTGCCATTCCATAAAGAAAATTTCTTATCAACGCCTCATAAAAGCATGAGATCAATTTGATAAAGAAAAACAAAATATAAAAATAAATTGTAAAAAGACCAAGCAATGGAATAGGACTAGACAGAATTTCTTTCATGTAAATGATACTAGAGGAATTTGGCATGTTTTGAAGCAAGATTTACATTTTCTACATGGAAGAGCATCGAAACTGTTTAAAATGACTAGATCAAGAAATATGGAACAAAACTCTCCACCCTATATTTTATAATATTTGTTTCTACTGCTTTTCTTTTTCTCTTCCAATTCACTGTCTTCTTACAAGCACTGTACATAAAAATTTGAAGTCATGTATTTTTCCAAAGAAGGGTAAATTATTTTGCTATGTGGGTTATTAAGAGACACCTATGTAATGTATTTTAATTGGATTATTTCATGTATAGCAACTAATGTGATTGGAAACTGTAAAGAACATTTTCTGAAGCCAATTTTGTGTACACATATTTTATAAATAAAATATATAGAGGTTTTATAAAACTAAGAAATTTGCATTTATATTAAACTCCATCTCAATTTTAATAATTCCTTGGCTAAATTTTACAACCACAGATCTGATCATTTGAAAAAAATGAAATAATTATGTCATACATCTAAAGAAAGGTCAGGAACTTTTACATTCTTTCTGAGATCCACTGAAATTAAAGAAAATTAAAAAGAGCAATTGACCTTTACTTTTTCTATCCTCTCTTGCAAATAGAAGATACCATGTCAATATTATTTCAATAAGTAGGATACAAAGCAAAGCAAATAAGCATAACATGAAGTGCACTTATTCAGCTGATCTTGTGAGCCTGTAGCCCTTGGTCTGTGTTCTGGATGTTCGAAGTAAGAAGCCAGGCCTACTTCACCTTTCTATCTAATTTTAAAGAAAACTAGGACAATGGCAACATGTCATCACTAAGGGCAGACTGTGGAAGATTTATCTTCGTGTGTTCAAACAAATCATTAGATTTATCTTTTTTGATATCATAGGTCTTCATCGAGTCAAATAAACCATATTTTGTTTACTACACTGGAAAGATATAAATGCTAAATACTGTTTAACTTTATTTTATGACAGTGAATATTATATTCTTTCCAGTGACCTTTTATTGCCTCGTGAATAAAGAAATAATTTGCTGAACAGAAATAGCAGCAAGAGAATGATGGAATTTATGAGCTGAAAAAAACTCTTTTAAAACTCAGAGACGAGTAAGGCAGTTTTACAATAAAAGTAAAGAATTTTTCTGTGCCCTAATCTCTGAACTTTTATAAACTTTATGTGATACATTAGATATGTAAGTTTTAAATGGTAGAGTACTCTTCAATCTTTTGTAATAGACTACAGAGTCAAAACTCACAATAGGAGTGTTACTTTGCCAAATTCTTAAGTATTTGCTCCTTTATAAAATATCAAAAAGAAAAAGAATATAGAAAAATGAATGAAGAAATTCCCTTCCACAAAAGAAAAATATAACCTGATAGCCCCAGAAACAAATAATACAGCAAAATGGCAAAGAGCTGAGGCCTTGAGCTATGATAAGAACTTTTCATCCTGTATGAGTTCAGTAAGAGACATATACACAAGCTGAAAGATAGAAATACTTTTATTCTGCCTAGTGCAATCTAAGTACTTGATGAATATTAGCCAGGGCTGTTAATTTTACCAAAGGGTTGTGTTTTATTACCAGATCCCTATAAATTATAGTGGCATACATTGGAATTGTGCCTCCTTAGCAAAAAAATAATAAAAATAAAAATAAAAAATTGCAAAGTAGAACGATCTACTCATTAGTACTCATTCTCAAAATGTTCTGGAGATTTTGTAGTTTGAGATAAACTTAAATATCAAGTATGCAAGAATTTCACTGAAGCAGATAACTGAAAAGAATATAGCTAATACGCCTGTGAGAAGATAAAGTCTATGAAATCTTAACCTTTTATTTATTTGTTTTTTTTTGTCTTTTTGAGACAAGGTCTTGCTTTTGAAGTTCAGCCTGGCCCTGAGCTCAGCCTCAAACTCACAGCAATCCTCCTGCCTCAACTTCCCAAGTGCTGGGATTACAGGCGTGAGCCACCATGCCCAGCGTTGTTGTAGGTGGTTCCCAGGGATTGAATCTGGACCCTTGCACTTGCAAAGCAGGGGCTGGAACCACTAAGCTAAATCCCTGGCCCCAACCTTTCTCAAATGCAGTAGAGGGCTGAAGTCACAGAGAAAACCTAAAGCTGAAAGTGGAGCAGAAGTAATAAGATAACTGATCAAGCAATTTCCATCACCAGCCTGAACACAAAGTGTCAATGGAAGAATTTTCATCCTTGGGCCACCCTGAATGTCACTTTGGCAACAACAAAAATCCTAACCGCCTGAAGCTGGAGCTTCATTGACTCAACTCCACACTCTAATAATTTACCAAATGAAGTCTGTGTCCATTTGCAGCCACAGATGCCGAAACATCAGAGGCTATTGTCCTAAAAAATGTTGCATTCAGACAAGAATAACAAGAAACATAGAGACAAAAAAAAAACAAACAAACAAAACAAAACAAAACAAACCACTGTCATTGTCAAGAAAATTGACATCAGATTCCTCATTTGATCCAAATACTGGATGTCATACAGTGAATTAAAATAACTATATTAATATGTTACCATTATGAATAGGAAAAAGGGTACAACAGAGTTAAAAGGGTAGGAGTTCCATTAACAAGATAATGGTGGAGACAAAAATGGAATCATAAGCTACTGAGCACAATATGAAGCAGAAAGACAAGAAGAAAGACCAAAGAATAGATGGAATAACATCAAATTACATTAAATATAAAACATCATCATATCCCTTAAAAGACAAAGATGGATGTATCAGTTCAACAAAACAACCTAATTGTTTATTATCCTCAAGTAACCACAGGAAGAACAAGGATGGAGATAATAAAAATAATTTAAAAATTAATTGGTAACTGAAATAAAATTATATTAAACAGATTTGGTGTCATAACAGAATTTTCTGAGACAAGGAAATAATATTTAATAAAAGATCAGTGTACCAATAAGATACAATGATCTTAAACGTGTATGTAACCCTAGAAATGAGGCATAAAAATACAAGAAGAAAAACCTTCATTCATTTATAAGGAAATTATACAAGATCAAAATTATGATGGAAACTTTATGCTTCTCTGAAATAAAATAAATAGAAAGTAACAACAGTATGAAGCTCGGTCTCATTCCATGCCATAGCAGCAGACTACATTTTTTTTCCATGTGCAAATGAAGTATTAAGATATTCTGCACCATGAAAGAAAACAGCGAATTTAAGATAACAGAAATTATGCTGAATATTTTAAAAATATAACAAATTGTTAGAAATTTATAACAGGAGATATAAAATTCCTGCATAAATTTTCATATAACTAAAGGGCTAAGATATTCAAATTTGTGTGAAATCATACAAAACAGTCATTTTTAAAAAAACACAACAAATTAAAAATAATCAGGTTTGTTGGTACAAATCTGTAATCCTGATATTCTGGGAGGCTGAGGTAGGAGGATACCGAGTTCAAGCCCAGCTTGTATAACTTGGTGGCTAAATGAAACCCTCTCTATAAGTGAAAAATTAAGAAAAGAAGTAGTGTTGTAGCTGATCGCAAATGTTCAGTCCTCATTAGCATGACCTCCACACCCCCACCACCAAACAAACAAGTGATCTAAAGTGTAGAGAAGGAAATCAAAATAGCTAATACATATATAAAAAGTAATAGCACCAGGATTCATGAATGTAATTTGAAGTTGATCAAATATAATATTATTTTCATCAAATTAACAAAATTTCAAGATCTTTATAAGTATGTATTGGAATAAGACTTCCGTTATGCTGGTGGTGGATACCTTTCTTTTAAAATCAATTTGGTAATAATGAGTAGAATTGATACAACAGATGCTCAGTAATCCACCTCTGGAAACAATACCTAAAGCTTTAATAAGCAAACAAAAATTGTATTGTCTAATATGCATTGTTTAAATGAAAAGCTAATGACAATGTAAATATCATCAATAAAGGTATAAATTGGACATAACCATTTAATGATACTAGTGCATCAATTAAACTGAATAAAACATTACAGGTTAATCTCAAAAGTATAATAAGTAATAAAAATGATTAAGACCAATTGCAATATACTATATGTGAACTTTACAAAAATACAATAATACTCTGTATTATTAATGTATATACATTTATTGAATATAAAATTGCCCTGAAAGATATTTTCCAATGTTAGAATGGTAATTACCTCTAAGAATGGAGGAGATGTGTGACAGTAACGATAGAAGCAGAGATTAGAAGACAATTTTCAATGCCTTTTCAAAAAAGGATCTGTACTGACACGGTAATACATAAATATTTGCAATGTATGGTGTTTCATAGTTGTGGGGAAGTAGGGAAAGGAGTTAGGATAGAGAACACAGAGGTTTGTGTTCCCCAGGTTTACTCCTTTATTACCTTTCATTTCCTCCCTTCTCAAGATCAGGAATTTTCTAACCTTTCCAAGAAAAATTCAAGTCCTTCTGTGATCCAAGCTTCTATCACAATTGGTTTAAATAATTTCCTGAAAACAAATACAGTGCTCCTTTTCTCTCTGTATATAGCTCTATATTTTTCTTGAAGCTTTATATATTTCATAAGCCAAAGAAAAATAGAGTTACTGTATTGGCCCTAGAATAATCACAATCAAATCAGGAGATGAGGAACAATTGGAATGACACTGGTCAGGTTGACAAGTCGCGTGGGTGGTTAATGAGAGGGCGCGAGAGAGAAGAGAGTGAGAAAGAGGAGAGAGAGAGAGGTCAAAGATAAAACTACAGTGCTAATCTTAGATCAAGATGGATGTTGGAGTGGATGGGAGGAAACTGGATTTAGAATAATGCTGCTCTCACCACAAAACATGGAGCAGAAGGAGAATAAAGAAGAGAAGGAAGAAGTCAGGGATTTAGCTCACTGGTTCTGACGCCTGTCTTGCAAGCACAAGGTCCTGAGTTTGAGCCCTGGTAACCATATACAACAATGCTGGGCATGGTGACTCATGCCCACTAGAAATCAGAACCACATATCATAATGTTGGGCATGGTGGCTATACCTGCAATCCCAGCACTTGGGAGGCAGAGACAGGAGGATTTCTGAGTTCGAGTCTCACCTGGGCTACATTGTGAATTCAGGGCCAGCCTGAACTACAAAGTGAGACCCTGTCTCAATAATAATAATAATATAATAGTAATAATAATAATAATAAGGAGGAAGAGTTTAAACTGCAATAATTCCAAGTTAGAGATAGGATAGGATGGCAGCAGATAGTTGAAACTGGTCAAAGTGGGGAGAGAAATCAGGGATGAAGCCGTAGTGTTAGAGATCAACAGACTCAAGAACTGAATCTGTAAGTCTGGAGCATTTCCAAGGCAGTGCAAGGTATGAGAAGAAGAGAAAAAAGGTCAGAGCTACATTCTTGTCATGACATCTCCATGGTGACACAGACCAAAGAAAAGCCAGGACAAATGAGGTGAGAGTCTTGGAAGGAAAATCAGGGAAAGGTCTGGCCTGGTAGCCAGTGGAGACAGCGACTCCAGAGTGGTGGTCCTCAGCCTTGGACTTTGTGGAGACGGAGGGAGGGGGGATGGGCAGTCCAGCTGCACTGCGCTGGGCATGATAATCATCCCACGGGATGCATTCCTGACCGATAAATATATGCAGCAAGCATCAAGGGCCAGACCCCAGCCCTGCTTCCTGGACCCTGTGTCAGCTGCCGTCATCCCTTCTGCCCACTCTGGCAGGACTGGCATTCCTCCAGGCCCGATGAGCTCTCACCCCGGTGCTGCCATCGGTCCTCTCACCTTCCTCCTGTGGGTCTTTGCTGAAGGGACGAGGAGAACTGACTCCCAAATAAAATGATGTATCCCAGCCCTGCATAAATAAATGTCACTCCTCTATTCCCTGCCTCTGAATCACAAATATCCTATATTTCGCTGATCTTGTTTATCCTTGAAGTTGTCCTCAAACGTTCCCTAGTCTCCTGCATCGCATACAAATGGATGAATATTTGAAAAGTGTAATTGCTGTTGTTTGGTATTTTGTCCTGCCACTGTGCTTCCTTCTGCCATCTGGACTGGAGGTGGACTTGTTAAAAGAAAAGAAAAAGCCCGCAGAAAGGACAGTCTCACTCCTCTGAGCCTTAAAGAGAGAAGGAAGTTCTTAGTCTCTCCCCAGAAAACAGATCTTTAGAGTTCCCTGGTTACACAGGCAGCCAAAGTGTGGCTCAATCCTAGAGGCTGATCAAACGCAAAGTGGGCGTCTCCTCTCGCCACTGCGTTCAGGTACACACCGTCTGCTTGTTGCTGTAAACGTACATCTTAGGGATAATCATCACATCCACCCGTGTGGCGCTGTGCACATGAGTCCCGTTTTTGTTTTGATGCACAGAAGATAATTTATCATCTCAGCGACTCAGTGAGATCCTGAGACTCGAAGAGGGTGCGTGATCGAGGCAAAAAGTGAGTGAAACCTGTGACGGTCCCACTCTTTACCTTCTCCACCTGTTTCCATGCAAGAACCCGGGGATAGTTATGTTTGTCTACAACAGAACTTAGAGAGGAGGAAATGAAAGGGTAGTTTCTACCCTATGTTGATAGGTATAGGCACTATTTCTTCACACCAAAGACAGAACCAAATGAATCCACTGGGGTTCCTTCCAAGGAGAAAACGTGTTTATTTGGGGAAATTACTTAACCCAGTAATGGTAGAAACCTCAATCACAGGATTGAATTTGCCTCTTAAGCAGTAAGGAGAGAAATTTCCAGATCACATTTGGAGGAAAAGGAAGGAAAGATAAAAAGCATACCAAGGGGATAGATTCAGGGTAAGACAGGAGCTTTTTATCTGCACCCTGCCCTTTGCTCTCTGATATCCCAGATGTGTAGGTATATAAATTATGAAGAACACAAAATAGTTGGCATGAATGTGCATCTTATAGACAATAAATGGACACTTCATGTTCATATTTAGTAAGATAGAACCATTTGAGGACAGAAGATGGTCCAGAGTTCCATCAAAGATGTTAGGAAAATTGTGGCAGTGCTCTGAACTGTCCTAGGCCCTGGATTTAGAATTTAGGCCAAGTTCAACCACACTGAGGGCAGGAGGCTTGTGCAGACAGCTGGATTACTTTAAAAATAAATTGGAGAGTGTTCTCAAAATTCTTATTTGTGTGTCTCTGACATTATCTAATGAAATACACAAAAGAATACATAGGTACACATATGGATACTTCCTTAAAATAATTTATTTACCCAAGGAAACTGTGATGTCAAAATTTAGCTTGAATGCAGAAGAACATGGAGGTTCACTAGTACTCTCTCATTAGGACAGCTCTGGCGACAATGAGCATGGGCTGAGGGAAGATAACAGGATGCTGCTAATACCTACGGGGAGCATTGTAGACCCAATGCCTTAGCTGGCTGCGACACTGATTCTCTCCAACATTAATATCCGCACATCATTTGCTTCAAATTATGAGGGAAGAAAGAAGCCATGAAGCAATCAGGAATGTCCCCTAAGATAGTATTTAAGTTTTTTTTTTTTCAAGGCTGAGAACAAAACCCAGAGCCTTATACATCTCAGGTGAATGCTCTATCCCTCAGCTACCTCCCCAAGGAGTACAAGGAAAAGCTGTAGAATTTAAATACCACAGTGATAAGATCATGAACTTGAACAACTTGGGGTGCGAAGAAAACCAGCACGACCTCACAGTGAAGGAAATGAAAGAAAAAGCAGAGAAGAAACTTTTGGAACATGAGGGAGGGTTTCAGGTAGACAAGGGACATGGAAATTGTATGGGTTTTCTCTTGCTACTGCAAAAATAGCCACAAACTTAGTTGTTTAAAGTAATACAAATGTTTTATCTTACAGTTCTGTAGCTCTGAAGTCTGAAGTTGGTCTCAGTGAGCACAGGTCAAGATACCACAGGACTGTGTTCTTTCCTAATAGAAGAAAATGTCCTTGACTCCTCCTGCTCCTGAGGCCGCTGATATCCCTTGCTCTAGAATATGTTATTTTAATATATACTTCCTTAATCATCGGCTCCTCCCTCGCAAGCGTGCTTGGATGAAGAGGAGACATTTGGTCCTAGCTATGAGGAAAATACTTTGTGTGCTCCAATTCATCTTTCTTATTCCTTTCTTGAAAATTATTTCCCCTTTGGTTCTCTACCTAGACATTCAGTCCTTGCAGAAAGTTTTATATGAAGCATCACATCCTCCTCCAGAAAGAGAATTCCTTGACCTCATCTCTCTTGAGAGGTGAGGAGGATGGATAATCTCTCTCCCAAGGCCCAGGAAGAACAAGACTCCAAGGGAGTCTCTGGTAAAGTTGATGAGTCCTGGGCCTATCCTCTGCTTCACTTGATTGTTAGTGATGTCTGTTCTGAAACTGCAATGTTCCTAATTCTTATGGGTTCGTGAGGACAGAAGGATGTAGAACTAGATGGTAGGGATTGCAGAGAGAGAATTAGAACAGACACTTTCCCAGTACTTAGCGTGGTAATGTTGTGTGACTTCCTGAAAGTTGGGTAGACACTGGGGGTTGTTATTTGAGGGAGTTTGTTGGAATCTCATTGAAGAGCAGGAAATGCCACTTATGATATTCAGGATCTGGAGATCGCAGGGCAGTCTGCCTGTGTTGTAAGCTGTGGGATAAAGGGTGGATGGTGGGATTTCTCAAATCACAGCAAAATCCCCCATGTTAGAAAATGAGAAGTGGAAGACTCTATAGGTTCTCCAAGACCCAGCAGGAGGCCTACCTGTGTGAATGTCATTCACACAACCTGACCACTGTACCCATAATCACACCAACAGCAAAGTGGAGATCAACATGTACCAGCCACACACAGTGCACCACAGCTAGTCCATCCTCCATCAAGTTTCACTGACAAGTCTGGTGACTTAACAATATGTTTTCCCTATTCCATTTTATTCCTTTCACCAATTTCTACTAAAGAAGAGCAAGGATGTCAAAGAGGGAGAGTGTTTGGGAGCCAGATCAACCCCTTCCCTCCTCTGTGGAGACCAAAGAGGGTGTGATTTGGATCAGATGAGGAATTAAATGTTTAAATAAACCAAACTGAAACTTTAACAAACTGGACTAAGAAGTTTCCAAATAATTGCACATGTCTCAGTGAATGTAGAGAATCTGGTCAACATACTATTAAGGGAGATTGTTATTAACATACATCAATTCATTCTAATAGCCCAAGTAGTTAGGTCCATTTCCATGATTACATGTAAAGCTTTACTTTCACTATAAATTCCTGGAAGGCAGGAATTACTGTGTACCAGAGAATATTAATTGCTAAGAATTTAAACCTGCTCAAATGATTCTCCAGAAAGATTTTAAAAGAGACATCTCCGAAATCAAGAAGGAGGTAAAAAAACAGTCCTTGTGAACAAGGCAACTGAATATTTCAGCAATTGAGAGTTCAAGTTCAAGTTCATCCATCACCAATAATGAGACTCACCCAGCACCGTCAGGGACTTGTCACCTTTTGCCACTGCAATCTTTCTACCTGCTTCTTGAGATCTTTATCTGGAGAACCCTCTTCCTTTCCTCCTTCCACAATTGAAGGATTTTGAGAAATAAGTTTGTTTTATACATTATGTAAAAACATAAAGGGAATAAGAAGATAGTCCAAACTGGATGAGCCATGCAGTTTGGTAAGAGTGAGAAGTGGAAAACTCGTTCAGAAGAATGTGAAGTTTTAAAGCTACCAATCTCCTTCACCTCAGAAATTCTAATGTACCCCGCATGTCCTGTAATTCTGTGCCCCACCTGCTCCAGCCATTCTGGAACATCTCTGCAGGGAGGCCAAGACAACAGGGATGAGGCCCAATAAGACTGAGAAGCCCCGAGCTGGGTCTCTACTCACCTAACATGTACCAGAGTGCAGTGAGATGGCGAACTGCAATGGCATAGTTGTGGTCAAATAAGAAGTGACGCCCAAAGACTTCCTTATTGAAGGCTCATTCCCCAAGGCAGCAATGTTGAGAGGTCAGACCTGGAGAGGTCACTGGACCGTGAAGACACTAACATTATCAATGGATTTATCCATCAATGAGTTCACAGCCAAGGTAACTCGTAGGGGGCTACTGGAAAGTAGCAGGTTCCTGGGAGTATGATTTAGAAGGCTGTATCTTGTCCTCTGACCCCTTTTCTATCTCTTGCTCTTTCCCTTCCTCTTTACTCCTTTCCTCAAGGAGGAGGAGAGCACCTTTGCTCTGCCATTCCCTGTCACTATCATGTTTCTGCCTCTCCACAGGCCTTTAAACAGTGCAACTGGTCAACCATAAACCAAAATCAAGGGAGCCAGAAGCCAGAGTAAATCCTTTCTCCTTTAAGTTGACTTTCCCAGCTACTTTTCACAGTGATGAAGAGCTGACTAATTCAGTAGTGAAGGAGACAAAATGACAAGAGACATTAACAAAGGTGGCTTTGAGTGGAAACCTGCTCAACTTGGGAAAATTCCAGACTATCTTTTTCAAGGTTGTCCATATATGACTTCTCTGAAGTAAATGGCTTTGTCTTTAAAGGTTATTTTTGGACAACTTCAAGTTCATGCAAGTTATTTCTGCTCTTTTTAATTCACAAAGACTTCTTCAAAAACCTTGATAGATACGGGTGGAAAGGAAGCATATGGAGGTGTCACGAGGAAGCTTCTGCGGTAGAAGAGGCAGACATCAACGCAAGGTGTCAGAAGATGATGGAAAAACACAGCACAGGAAGTCCTTCCTCCTCTGGAGCTGTGCCCACCCACTACTCTCTTGGCTTGATGAGCAGTCTCTGACTGATTTCAGAAACTCTGAAAGCATTTGCACCTTCTCTCCCACGCTCCACATTCACAATTGCAGGGATATTCAGTTTTGTTTTTTTTTTCAGGTGCTTTAAGATACAAGAAATACAGGATAATCTCTTGTTCCATGCATGTTTGCAAATGAGAGAGTTTCATTCTTTTTTCGGCTGGGTAATATTCCAGCGAGTCTATCTATCACATTTTGTTATCCATTCATTAGTTGACAAGCAGGCCAGTTTGTAAATATTGTTGGGATTAACGTGGGAGTGTAGATCCCTTTTTAGTCTATTAACTTAATTTTCTTAGGGAATATACCCAGTCATGAGATCACTGGATCATAAGTAGTTCTAGTTTTATAATTTTTTTTATACTCATTTATATTTCCACCCACAGGATGAAAAACTTTTCATTTTCCCCCATCTTCACTAGTGCTTGCTATCTTTGTCTTTTTTATTGTAGTCATTCTTACCGGAGTAAAGTGGTCCTTAGCATGTGAAGTGTAATGATTTTAAATTCCTAGAATGATAATTCCAACATCATTTTGGTGTTTGGTTCCTATGGTGATTATATCTCTTCCGACTCTGTCCTTCCCTCTTTGAATATGTTTTATAACTTTTTCTTGGTAGCTCTAGATGACTATAGTGGGTAGAAACAACTTGCTATAGATAGGCCTGAACAGCACGGTAGGAAGGTGTTTGAAAAGAGAAAGGGTCTTATCATCATATTGTTAGTTACTTCTCCATTGCTGTAGCAAATACCTAAGTCAAACAATTTACAAAGAGAAAAGGTTTATTTTCACTCTCAGTTTAGAGATTTCGGTCCATGATCAGATCAACCTATCATGGCTTTTAGTCCTCTGGTAGGAGTACCAAATGGGAATGTCATGTATGTATGGCAGGGCAAAACCACTTGCCTTGTGGCAAGGGAGGGAAAAACAGGAAGAAGACAGGGCAAAGGTTCACTGTCTCCTTCAGTAGCACAACCAAATACTTGAAGACTTTCATTGGTGATAGTTCTTTAAAGTTCCACAGTCTCCTAATACAACCATCTGAGGAGAAAGCCATAATTCTGTGAGCCTCTAGGAGACCATGCTTTGCTTTTAAGTTTCTGAAGAAATTTTAGTCTGCCTGGGAGAGTTTTTTTTTAAAGTAAAGGAAGGGAAAAGTCATAAGAGCCTGAAAGTGATGTCCAACACTAGTGTAAAATTTAGTAAGCAGGGTTTCTGGGCATGACCGTGGACAGAAAATAGATATGATAAGGGGCAACTCTTTGATTTCAATCAAAATTTCTAGGTACAATGAACCTAACTTGAAAGTCTTTCTAATAAGAAAGCATTATCCCAAGTAAACAACTGAGGTGATATTGGCAAAATACAATTAGTAACATGTTAGTCAGATGGATGATAGAGCAAGTAGAGAAATAGGAGGAGATAAAGGTACCCCAGCTGCCCACATTATATGTATTAACACAAAAGAAGCTACCTACAGTTTTGTGTGAATCTGAGTTTTGTATTTGAAAAGATGAACAATGAGAAATTGGGTGATAGTATTGTGGCAGAGAAGGATACTACTCTTGGCAGAAGATGCTACAACTCATACTTGTCCCTGGCTTAGCCAAACAGAAATTGGTTATCCTGAGAGCTGGGAGCCAGCATCGTGGCTCTTTAAGCACAGAAAATGAATGATACCAAGATGAGGTCTGTGCTGGAGTCCACCCAGTATTCCATCCTGTGTTCTACTTCCTCATGCCTCGTGCTGCTGTATTGTGGGTTGGTCATGATCATTTACGGTAGATTTACACTTTTCCTTTCCCTATTGTCCAGATAGGAAGGAATTGGGCAGAATTCCACATCAGTCTTTGACAGACCCAATTTCAATGTCAAATTCAGCTACACACCAGTGGATCTCTTGCTTAAGTCTAAGCAAGCAAAAATATCATATACCAGGCTTGGGGAGAAAATATTCCAGTCCCAGATAAGAATGCAAAACAGAATCCAATAGCATTCCTCATAATAGACAAGGGCACAGTTCTTGATTCATGTTACCTATGTGATTCAGTATCTAAAGCAAAAAGCAAAGATTTTTTTAAAACATGGATAAAGAGAGATTCTATGCAGTGGAAAATAATGGCAGAATAAAAACCCGGCTGGTGGCAGTGTCTATCAGCTTAACTCCCATGAGAAAATGAAATATGTAAGGCAGAAGACAACATTTTAAAAATCTGATAAAATTTAGGGGAAAAGAACAAAGAAAACCATGGAGTATAGTTTTAGAAGATTTTCATGCTTTGTAAGCCCTGCTGTAAGTACATTCACATAATACCTACTAACACCCTCAACACCACTCACACACACGTGCATGTGTATAATTTTCATTAACATTTTGACTACATAGAATGATATATTCCTATGTTTCTTTTGTTCATGGACATTATATTTTTTCTCAGCCCATAGAAATAATGTGAAGGTGTTACAAAAGACAATTAACTAGGATTTGATCTTGTATTTTTGGTTATTTGGAATGCGTATGTATGTGACCCCAACATTTGAGGGCTTCTTTATTCTACCAGTAAAATGATAACAGTGCTTTAAAAAATAACAGTGTTTCTTACTCTACTACTACATGTTTGATTTAGCTCTTATTTCCTGCCAACTGCCTATTGGAATGAAAATGTACCCTTTTCTTTGACTTGCCAATGAGGAAGGATCCATTAACTTTCTATAGCAGAAGACCTCACACTTCTAGTTCTGTAGGAATCACATCATGTACATTTACTAAGAAATTGTCTCTGTGCTGTTTTCATCACATTGAATAGGGTAAGATGAATAATAATTTATATTTGCCCTTAGCAGAGAATTGAAGCAAATCTCATTTGTTTTTGTGGTTGCTTTTGACAGGACTGTTTAATACGTTTTACATAGTGTCAGTACAATATCCTATTCATCCCAGGAGGATGGAAAACATGAACCAACACAGTCCATAAAAATCCTCACAAAATACACTAGATTTGTAGCAAGAAAGAAAAATGCTTAGCAATCTCTATATTCTAAAATCAGCGTTCCCAGGACCAATGTGGTTCCTGTGTAGACTGACCATGACAACTTAAAAATTGGTTTGGAGATCATTGAAGAATGTCTGTAAGAAATAAGCACTGATATATTTATAAGCAAATTTCACAGACCAAAGAAAAGATTAAAACCATAACTCAAAGTATTTAACTCAAATGAAAAATCTTAAAAAGAAAACTTTATATAAACATATCTGCAAAATTATAAAATCCGAATAGAATTCTATAAGCATCTGGGTTGAGAGAACAATTTATCATAAGATATTATATTATATTATATATAATATCTGGTTGATATCTGAAGCAAATTGAAAAAGTCTGATCAAATAGTTGAAATATTTGAAGCCCCAATATACTACATTTCTTAAACATGTGACATGTTTAAGAAACGAAAGATGTTCTTCGGTATTTAAGGGCTGAAAATGAAACAATGCTTATTTCCTAAAAATATTACTTAAAATTTGACAGTCTATCTGTCCAAAAATGAATACAAAAGAAATATTTTGAAAAGAGAAAATAGTGGAACCATGTCAGTCAGTTCTGAGATCAGACAAACATAGATTTATGCTTAGACACATGTGGCAAATATAGCTAAAAGCCAACATAGAACATTCCTAGAAGAGGAAAATGCAATATAGAAAGAGGTCAGTAGAGTTCTACTTTTAAAAGATGACATGTAATTTTTCTGATTTCTGTTTGCTGAAAATAAACAGTATGGGTATTTCATATACAATAGATAAAGAATATGCAGTAAAGCTTAGCACTGGCTAAGGGTCCTGAAACCCAGAAATAATAAAGCAGATCAGCTGACTTTTAATTTTGAGTCATATTGATGAGGGAATAATGCACAGCATGACAGCCTTGCTCGGCTCCCTAACCCCATCCCAGTTATTTTGCCAGGAATCATGAGATGTTTTGTTAAAACTAGTGCACTGAAAATGTGATTGTTCCAGCAACATAACCAAACTTCATAAGTGCAAATGTAACTGTTTAAGCTGCAAGATGTCCCTGCTTCCAGATGTCCTATTAGCTCCACCCTCCACTTTGTGTTCTTTAGCAAGCTCCTTGATACATTTTAGATAGACACTGTGATCTCGTTCAACATTGAGAATTTGTACCTGGATATGATGTATTTTGATTTTCATTTTTCCCATTGCTCTGCCCTCCCTACCAGCCTCAAACTCTTGTATACAAAAGCTTTGTTTCTGTTTTTTTTGTTATATTTTTATCCTAAAATTTTTTCTTTCTGTTTCATACTTTTCCCTATACCCTTTCCTTTTTCTTTTTGAATATTTTCTTCCTGTTTCACGATACCTATCATTCATTCTGGACCTAATTTACACCTTTAGTTTCTCATACTAGAGAAATGATACCATATTTACACATTTGTGACCTATTTATCTCACTTATGAATGTGGCCTCGAGGTACATCCATTCAAATATAATTGTTTCTAATTTATCATTCTTTATAGCTGAGTATTCATCATTTATCATTTATCATTCTTTATAGCTGAGTACTTTATTTTATTGAACAAAACCCCACACATCTTCTTTATCCAGTCCCCTATAAATGGGCATTTAGATCATTTCCCAGATTTAGCTCTTATAAATAGTGCTACTATAAATATAGGTGCACATATGTTGCTGTGGTATAATGCTTTTAATTATTTCATGTATATATATAGCAAGGAAATAGAAGGGTCAAATGGAACCTCTAATCTTAGATTTTGAGGAATATATACATTGATCTCCACAGTGGTTGCACCAGTCTATATTCCCACCAACAGTGGAGAAGGGTTCATTTTCTCCCACAGGTTCCAGCACTTGTTCTTGGTTGATTTCTAGAGAGCAGCTATTCTTTATGGAGTAAGGTAGAACCTCCGTGTTGTTTTCATCTGCATCTCTCAAATGACCAGCAATGTTGAACATTTCTTTATGTTTCTTTTCTGCCTTTACTTCTTTATCTGAAATACATCTATTCATTTCAGATGCACATTTTTGAAGTGAGTCTTTAAATTGGGGGAGGTATAAGGAAGGACTTCATAAACAAAATCTCAACAGCTTGGGAACTAGCATAATCAACCACTGGAATTCCATTTTAATAAAACACTTCTGTACAGCAAGAGAAATCACCAACAAAACAAAAAGACAACTGACAAGTTGAGAAAAAAATTTTGCCAGCTATTCCTCAGACAAAGGACTAGTATCTAGGATATATTTAAAAAACTTAAAAATCCCTGTTTTTGATTTTGTAAGCATGTTTACCCAGTTCGTAACTCAAATTTCCCTCCCCATAGATCTCTATATAAAGTTGCTTCCATTTTGGTCCAGTACTTAGACTTTGGAGTAAGAACTCATCTTGACCTACTGGCTTAATAAAACTTGATTCCCTCCACGTCCTCCAGTGCCCCTCTGTTTCTTCACCTACAGGGCCTTTTAGATAGCTGTAATTTTAACTGTAACACTGAGCTGTCACTGAGCTGCAACAAGACAACTCATATTTGGAACTGAAGAACCTAAGAACCTGGAACAGTCCATCTGCATGGACAAAGACAATTTTTGACAAAGGTCTCTTTTCTAAACTGTCACTGCATTTCTCCAAACACCACAGAAAGCTGTGGCTTCACCCTAATGCCTACTAACAAAGAAGAAGTTGGAGCCTAGACTTCTACTCTTGCTCAAATGAAAGGAGGCACCCAAAACCCTCGGTTGAGCTAGTGTCATTGTCATTCATGGGGAGACAGGGATTCTACTATGATGCTGATGTTTCAGGACTGTTCTTTCTCTTAGGGTAGTCGTGACAGCCAGATAGGGAGTGATACCAAAGTACTTCCACTGCCTCCAAACTACAGTGATCTCAGGAGAAACACTGTGAAGAGTCTGAACTTCCTTTGTGGAAAAATGTTTGACAGTCATTTAATTTTCTTTGTTCTTCTTAACACTGATATATATTACATGTCTTAAATTTATTGTAATTAAGTTTTCATGTTTGGGGCATAAAATTGCCCATAATATCCAATATCCTTCTTGAAATATGTACACAATCCATGGTTTGTTTCACTTTTAAAATTTTT
>PVIR01008074.1:0-21875 GCA_004026965.1 Petromus typicus
TGAGCAACGCAGGAGCAGGGAACCTTTGGGGAAGAGGTGGGGAGTGGGACAGTTTGCAGAGCCCAGCCTCAGGGAAGGACTGTAGGAGGGAAGGGCAGAGGGGCCGGGAGTGACAGGATGCACCGGAATGAAGGGCTGGTGAGGGTGACCTTGAAGGTCCTCTGGCCACGGAAGGATGTTTGCATTTGGTCTAAAGTACAGTGGGATTGACAGGAAGCACTAAGAGCATCATGGCTTCTGTGTGGAGGGCAAAGAGAACTGGAGGCCTCTTCCCAGGTGAAGAGGAGAGAGAGGAGGGTGGTGGGTGTGGACCACGCCAAGAGCCCAGGAGAACGTCTCACAGCAGGTATGACAGGGCGGGAGCCCCCAGGGAGCAGGCAGGATCCAGATGCTAAAGCAGCTGCCAGTGGTCCCCTCATGGGAAGATACGTAGAAGATGATAAAGACCATTGTCCTGGCGAATCGGTAGCACCGATCCTAACAAAGGCTGAAGTCTGAATGACGTTATTCTAGTGGAGGTCTTTGTTTCTGTCAGTGGTTTTTAACTAATTACCATAAGTACTGTCCCTTTAGAATGTCGCCTTAATTCCAGTCCCTGTTAGTGGGTAAGCAATGCCTTGTCTCTGCCGCAAGCTACTGTTTATTCATAGAAGGAGACAGTACATCACGGGCATTGTCATATCAAGTCGATGTTTTTTGTATTACATTGTGTGCAGTCTGAATGAGCCAGAAGTGATTTGCCAAATAGGAAGTGCATTTGAAAATGAATTTTGAATTTTAAAAGAAATCCACTTGCTACTGCTTGAGTGTGTATGTGGAGGGCAGTGCCTCGGGTTCCAACTTCCCTTTTATCTTTAGTTTTTGCCTTAAGGGAACATGGACCGCAGCATTGGAGGGGCTCACTGACAGCCTCCCCAGATCACCAGGAGAAGATGCTGTCTGCTGTCAGTGCATAGGGGTACACATCTCGCCAGGCACAAGAGCCTCCCTTTTGCTACCTTTCATCGACAAAGATAGCAGCTCCCAGCATGTCGATTTGGAGCCGTAAGGAAACCAAGCTGGCACATTCTGCAGAGCTTAAGTACTTGGCTGCCATTAAAATTCGGAACAGTACTTTCAGAAGCGACCAAATGGAACCGCACATCTGCAGGGACCCAGGAAAAGATCACCTCTCTCCGGCTAAGAGAGACACATATGGAAGCAGACAGATGTTTCTGATGGAGATGGCTAGCCTAATTTGCAGACTTTAAATCTGCAGAGACACCATGTTCTGTCATTAAACATTCATCTAGGACCATCTTCATCAGAAACAATGTAACAGCACAATGTACTAGGTGACAAATGGTGCTTTTTATGCATAAAATATTAAAGTGACAGCCAGTGACTTTTCTCCATCTGACCCTTCATGTTAAGCAAAAAAGTTTTGTGTTTCCTCGAAGATCAGTCATGCGGATTTTTACTGTGTACTCAGCCTGAGTTGGACAACGTGCCAGGGGCAAAATGGAGCAGACAGGATCCAGGACCCCACACGGCCCCTTGAGAAGCTCCAGGGAGGCATTCTGAGTATTTCACCAGAAAATGGAATAAAGAAGCTTACATTGCAGGAAGTTAGTGCTGTTTTTGTTGGATTTGCTTTAAAATGAGTTCCATTTATAAACTCAAGAATGTTGGATATTTTCTGGATGTTATCATGCCGTTCTGAAAGCTTTCTATATGCACTACACTTCATAAAATTCTTTCTTATTCAAAGACATATTTAATTAAACCCAGTTTTATGGTGCATGCTCTAATTATTACTCTTGGCTGGAAGGCTCAGACTAAACCTGCTTTTAATCTTGCAACCCAAATTCTTTGCAGTCATTTTTGGAAAGCTGAATGTTTTCCAAATAATTCAGTCATTCTTACATAAATTGCATGTTGAATTTTTGTGAACATGAAAATATAAATGAATAGGACATTGGGAACATGTACTAATTCAGCCACATTATGAGATCTGGCTTGCTGAAAGTACCATACTTGGTTCAGATATGTGTGTCTGTGTGAGAGATTATGAAATTTCTGTGGCAGGAAGTACTACCTTTTATCTGCCAAGTCCCATTATTGATGCTGAGATCTGCCTCACATGTATCTTACCCCAGTACAGGATACACACACCCATGTTTGTTAAGTAGGGTGAAGCAGCATTCTGCTCTGATAGATAAATTGCCAACCAATTGCTGTGCAAGAAGATTTTGTAGTTGTGTGTTTAGATACAGAAACACAGAAGGAAGTGGGAATCCCAAGGTCAATCACTGGAGTCCGGATGTGGGGTCAAAAGGGGTGTTTAACTCGACACCAGCCTCATGCTGTGTGGCACAACCCTGGGACTCTCCCAGAAAGCATACACAGCCCAGCTCCTAGGCCACGCCATAGAGTGTCTGCAAACTGTCATAACAAGTGCCATGACTGAGGCATTTTAACAACAAATATTCTCCTCAGAGTTCTGGAAGCCGAGATCCAAGTCAAGGTGCTGTCTGGGCTGTGACACAGGAGATCTCTGTCCTCTCTGTGTCCTCACATCCTCTTCTTCACATGAGCATATCTCTGATGGTTCTTTCACTTCTCCTCGGGACACCAGTTTCACGGGCTCCAGACCCACCATTAAAGCCCACTTATCCTCCTTGAAGTCTGTAGAGGCCGTATCTCCACCTACAGTGATCCTGGAGATTAGGGCTTCAGTATATGAATTTGGGGAAGAAGGTGAGTCCATTTCAACCCCTGCATGCATTAAATTAAAATCTGCAGGAGTAAGAGATTGTGAATGTTTTAATAACTTTAATTCAAGTTATTTCATATACAGTAACCTATGCATATTGAAGTTGTATGATTTGATACATGTTCACATATGCACTGGCCAGTGAAGGAAGCCATCATTATAATCAAAAGCAAGAAGACTTACTCATTACCTTCCTACGCTTCACCCACCTCTGTAATTCCTCCTCCTTACAACTCTTGTCCTCAGAGAGCCAGTAGATCTGCTTTCTATTCTATTCATTATGGTTTCCAAAAGTTTATATAAGTGGATTGGGGGTGTGTGGTTTTTCTTACTTGGAGACTCAGCTGTGTTGTTGGGCACACCCACAACTCATTCTTTCAACCTGAGTACTGCTGCACTGCATGGTGGCCGCTCCAGTTTTCTTTGAGTACTCTTAGCACAGTCTACCTATTTCTACTCCTTTAACCTTTATGTCTTTATATTTAAAGTGGGTCTCTTGTAGGCAGCATACTGTTGGGCCTTGTATGAATAAGTTCATCTGCTGTACCTAAACACCATAAAGTAGGTAACTTATACAGGACAGTTTTATCTCCCTCAGTTCTAGATGTTGGAAGATTGAAAGTGAGAGTTCTGTGATATCAGTCCTGCAAGTTGCAGGACTAAGTTTCAGGCTTCCAACTTCCCATCATCTCCTACATGGAACACAAAAAGCTGGAGGTTAGGACTTCAGCACACGAATTTTACAGGGACACAACTTCTCAGTCCTTAACAGTAACAATGCCTGCTTCTAATCTGATTTACTTTTTGATATGATTATTGATGTTCTTGAACTTGCTCTTTGTAGTCTGTGTCTGCTCTCTCTATCTGTCCCCCTATTTTTCTGTCTTAGTTTGGATTAGTCCTATTTTATCTTCCTCATTGTCTTATTGGCTTTGGTACTATTTTTGGTACTACTTTGGTACTAGTCACTTTAGTGTCTACCATATCAATCTTTTGCTTATGATAGTACATCTCCTTCACTTTGTTGTAGAAGGTACCAGGTAGGTGTCTCCTCTTCTCTCTTCTGGCCTTTATGCTTTTGTTATGCCCAGATCATGAGGTCCCCAAAGAACACCAGGAACCATCTCCGATGCAAGCACACGAAGGTTTATTCAAGCTCGAGCAGGGACTCCCAATACTGAGATGTTGAGAGCCTCGAGCCCCAGGAGGGTCAGGTTTTTATAGTGGATGTAAGGGAGGGGAAGGAGTTTTTATGGTGTGGGATTATCAGATAGGCTGAATTTTTCAAGAAAGCACTAAGCTTACTGGCATTGGCTAGCTTGGGCACTCACTGTTTTAAGAGGAAATAACCTTATTAGGAAACAGAAACTTAATCTACCTGTGGTTACAGCTAGAATCTTTAGGTTTAGCCTTATTAGGTTCTGTACATTGGTCATTGCTAGCGGCATGAGCCTGGTGTGAGAGGTAGTCATGTCTTGTGTAATCTCCTGGGAGGGGGACTTTAGCTCAGGGCCAGGCTCTTTTCAAAATGGAGTTAAGTTAGTCAGCTGGGCTCTACACTTTCTTGCTATTTTTTTTTTATATCCAACAACCTTCAGGTACTTTGTCATTATATTTAAAACAGTCAACTTGGTTTTAAAGAGATCTGAATGACAGAAGATGCATGCTTACCCACATAGTTACTTTTTGGCACTCTTCAACTCCAAGATGGATCTCTACTTCTGTCTATTATCAACTTCCTTCTTCCCTTTAATAATTATTTAGTGCAGGTCTGCTGCTAATGAATAATTTCAGCTTTTGTTTGTCCAAAAAAAATCTTTGTTTTGCCCCAGTTTTATATACATACTTTCATTGGTTACATAATTCTGGGTTGGCAATTTTTTGAGCAGTAGTGTAATGATGGCTATGTTTGACTACAAATCTGTCACAATCCTTATTTCTGTTCCTCTGTACATATATGCTTATTATCTCTAGATTCTTTTAAAGGTTTTTCTTTATCACTGATTCTGAACATCTTAATTACGACATGCTTTCATTTTGTCTCTTTTGTTAGCACATGTTTCTTGTGTCTCACATTTCTTTAGTTTGTGAATCTAGAATTTGCACTAAATGTGAGAAATTTTGGTCTATTTTCTTCAGATGTTTTCTTTTTTGTTCCTCCCCCTGTTTTTCCTCAGGGCCTCCCATCAAATGTAGAGTTGGCCACTTAGAGTCGATTTATAGCTCATGAAGGCTTTTTTTCCTTTGTGGATTTCATTTTGAGTATTTTTATTGTTATTTGAAGATTCATTAATATCTAATTCTGTTGTGTCTAATTGGCTATGAATGTAATGTAATGAAGTTTTCATCTCAGACATTGCTAGAGAAAACTCTCTAGAAATTTGACATCTTAAAAAAAATACATCTTGCACGTCTTCACTTTTTGAGCTTAGAATAGAATCGTGATACTTGTTTTAATGTCCTTATCTGGTAATTTTATAGCCTGTACCACTTCTAGGATGATTTCAGTTGATTAATTGTCCTTTTTATGTTTTACATATTCTATTCTTCCTCTATGTGGCAATTTATTACTGGATTTTACACATAACATGTTATATCCCTGGGTGATAAGTATATAGTCAGAACCAGTTTCAGTCTTTCTGGTCGTGCTCTCATGATTCATGTACAGCAGCATTATCCTGGGAGTCAGGGTCCCTACAGGTACAAGTCCTCCAGATACTGAGGATTCCAGTCTGTCTGGCCACCAAGGGTGTCTTCCCAGCCCTGTGATTCTGACCTATCTCTGAAGACTCCCTGTGTTTCTCAAGTGCAGCCAAAGCAGCCAACTGATAGTGAGTGAGAGTTTCTGCTGGGGCCACTTTCCACAGATATCCACAACCCGCGACCAGTTTACATGATGAATGTTTAAAATAGAATGTTACTCACTACAATAAAGCACACTGTCATTAATCCCACTCAGAATTCTTTCCTCCCCTTCAGACACATTTCTCCCATTGCTCCTGCCACTTTCCGAGGCAGTTCTGGAAGTCTTTTCATGAATATCTTTCCAAGGTGTGATCAAAAACATTATGAATGCTGCTGCCGAGCACCATCCAACACAAAGACCAAGTTATAGAAACATTACAATGTGTTCTCATCACCTTATTTACTAGGTCTGTCACTGTGACTTCTGGCATTTCCCCAAAGTCAAAATGATCACAAAACATAAATATTTTGAATCAATCAGGATGATAACAGACATATCAGCATACACAAAAAGACAGGGAAATGACTCCAGAATTGCTTCAGAGAGGGTAAGAAGGATGGGAATAGTGTATCTGAAGGCAAGGAGAGTAGTTAGAGGAGAACCAGTGGCAATATGTCTTTTACTGAAATAATGCTTTACAATTTAGACATTCACCTTATTTTTCAATTGTGCTACATGCACAGCTGCTTTTCCTGGCAGTTTGTAGCCACCACCATGAAAAGCTCCAACATCTTTGTTTCCATGAAGCTTAGCTGGATGCTTTGGGGTTTTAATTTCTTTTCTTTTTTATTTAATTTTTAAGGGATTTTGATTTCCAAAGCTGTAAGTAACCACTTGAGGCAAGTGAAAGCAAGACAAACTGTCCGCTTGGGAAAACAAGCATCTCCCCACACATTGCAAGGAAACCACAAAGAAAGCAACTTCTCAGACTGACAGAGAAGTCCTCAGGGAAGAGATACACACATTGTCCATCCTGGATGAAGCGCTGGTGCCCTTCTGTCCTCCAGGCAGAAGAGGTCAACAGTGTGAGAGCTCCTCAGGCTGATCTTGGCCTGATATCCAAGCCACAGTGAAGACCTGACTACAGGGGGCACAAAGGTGATACCTCAAAGCTCCTGGGCACCTTCATAGGTGGCAGAAGCCTTTTCCTATCAGGACAACCTTCAGCACCTACTGTTCTTTTTTTCTCAAGACACTCAAAACAACTGCTCTTGGTGAGTGCAACTTTAGGGGACTTTGTCATTTTAACAAGACATCCACTTCTTTGAGCCTCCATAGAAGTAACTCACTGGTTACCATCTTCAAGGAATTGTTTGCTTATTTCTTCAGTCGACAAAACTTATCAAGCACCTATAGTGTGCTGAAGATTTTGCTGGACAAGGGATAAGACAGAAGCACAGTTTCAGCTTTCGCAATTCTATTTCTCCCTCAGGAAGGTGTCGTGGTGTTAGGAAGGGTTTATGGGAGCCTTGGCTGCAGCTAGAAGGAATACCCAGGGCATTTACAGACCCAACATGGGCTCCATGGGGCTCCCCTTTCCCAAAGGATTGGGCCTGAGTCTCCCAGCTCCTCTCCCTTCATTCTTCACATCCTATTGCCTTCCACTGTCCACCCAGAAGCTGGCTGTCCCATCTAGTCCCTGGAACTTGTCCTCACAGCACACTGGATAGAGCTCATTTGACAAGGTTTCCCACAGCTGCAGCCCTGACAGCTATGGGTACCCCACAAGGACCACAGCTACAGGACAAAAATGTAGAACTAGAGTCCAATTCACACCTGTGAGAAACACCCCTATTCACACTGATGACTTACTGAGGAAGAGACTGGACCAGGATATTAAAGACCTACCAACACAGGAAGCATTGCTCCTAATGAACGCAGGTAATGAATGAATAGAATTGGAAATGTTAGGACATTTGACTGTTTATCACGGACAGAGAATCACCAGGCAAGAACCAACCAGATACTAGCTACCAGTTCTTGACTGGGATCCTCTGATTGGTCAAATTTTAGGAAATGATGATGTCTAATCCAGCTAGTGGGATTGTACAGTTTCAGTTGATTTCAGGCATCTTTTTGTCAGGCTCTAAACAATGAACCAATTCCCTACAGTTTGGAGAGGAGAAGCAGAAGTAACTTACAGACACTGCCCATAAGGAGCTTCCAACCAAGAGAAGAGGTTAGCAAACTAAAATCAAGCTACACATTCTTTCATTCACACATTAAAGCCTTGTTGATCACATAGGGCGTCTTACTTCCTGAGTAAAGGGCACTGACGGTTCCTAAATGTTTATCCAAGCAAGATATGCAAGAGGCCTTGATTGTGTGAATAAAATAAGAATGAGTATATTTGGAATCAGAAGAGACAGAAAGATTTTGCAGAGACTAGAGGTGTTTCTAACAGAAACGAGGCACAAGACAGCAAAGGTGGGATTAGAGGAGCATGAGCAAGGCCGGTTATCAGGAGTCTGAGCATGTGCAGGAAGACTGGCTTAGAAAGCAGGGGCATCTCAGCAGAGTGCGTCCTGCGCAGGCCCCTCAGAAAGACTGTTCCTGACCTAGGCAGGGCCTGCACATGAGTCACATGGTAGCTTATTCCTCCCAGTAGCACACTTGCTGAAATCGGAGCAGTCAGTCCATTTAGAGAAAACCAACCACAGTTCCACAATGCATATTTTCTCCCAGGGATAGAAGGCTTCATCCACATTCAGAACCCAGCATTCTAAGAAATCCAGCCAGTGCACCAGTCTTGATCTCACTCTTGCTCTGGGTAGAAACTACTGTTTATTACATTTGACTTCAGGGGAATTTGGCTTAAATAGCTGTGAGATCCTCTGCTAGAAAGCCTGTCCATAATCAATCTACTTTCTCTTTAACTCAGAAGGGATTTGTCAGCCCACATTCAGCTGAACCCAACTGCACATACACATTGCTTTCCAACCACACAGCCCAGCCAGAGCTCCAGCTGCCACAAGAACAGGCATAAGCAGAACAACCTGGCCCAGAGCTGTCTGGTGCAGACTGGAGACAAACAGCCCACACCTGACCCTGGTGCTGACCTAGCTGGAGACATGTGGGACTCCAGAATCACAGGAGCGTGGACAGCACCTCCCACTCCCAGCCTACAGCTGGTTCATCTCTCTCCAATAACTTCCACCGCCCCATCTCCTGTTCCTATTGCTTCTGTGCATCATGTGTTTACTGTTGAGGGTTGATCTTTATGAGGCAGCTCCACCATGGTGAGGATATCATCTCTTCTCCAATGTTTTCCTCCCCACAGCATTAATAACCCCTGAGGGAAAATGTGGGAAAAGGAGAGAACCATTTGTCATGGATTAATCATGTGGTGGGAAGACCATCTCCGGCTGCCGGTAAAATCTACCAAAGCCGTAAAAGTGGCCTGAGATTTTAATTGCTGTGCTGGTTAAATAACAGGAGCAGAGAACACAGAGGCCCCCAAGGTGATGCTAGGCCCACACATATATCATACTGAAAGCCCCAGATGGTTGCTGGTGGAGGTGGGGTTGGAGGAAAGGTCTTCTATTATCGTGAGGTCTCTGGGCCAACAAAGTGACAGGTTCCAAGCGGGATTTACTCACAACAGGAGTGGAAGGCTCATCCTACAGCTTCCTTTACACACAGGCACTGTTTATTTAGACTGTGCATTTACTAGGGTGTCCCAGAGGACCTGAATGGCAGCTCAGGGCTGGCCAGACCTGGACTCCACAAGTGCCCTCTGACCCTGACTTCTGGGACTGTAGGTCTAGAGCCTCGACTTGGAGAGGCCGAGCACACTGGTTCCACCCCCTCATCCATCGGAGCTTGGACCTGTGCCCCGAGGCCAGGTCTCCCTTGTTAACAGCTCCAATTTCCTTTCCTCCTCCTTTCTGGTCAGTAGGACACAGTTCTGTATGGTAGGCAATCATCATACTTCCTCAGGACTATGCCCAAAAGGACAGAATTTGCTGGGTATTGAGAAAGAGACAGAGGTTCACATTTAAACTCATGCTAGGAAACCTGGGTGCTTCTGAAGCCCCACAGACTTCTGAGCAGGGTGCGAGTCAGCTGTGTCCCTGGAGAGCAGGGCACCCACAGGCAGTGACAGACCAGCAGGTCACCATGCCGCAGCCCCTTGGCTTGTTAATTACATGGAGGTCTGCTGAGAGAAACTCGTGCTCCTGCCCCTTTCTTCTTGGTAGCGCACAACAGAACAGAGCCTGTTTCCAAGCCGATAACCTCCGCTGTCTCCCCGATAACGGCTGTCTTATCTCCTCCACTTAAATTAATATTGGGTTGGCAGGTCAGAAACTTGGTCTGCATCTTATCTCACATCTTTTCCTGTCACTCTGCATTTCCCAAGGTCCCCAGGGTGCCCGGAGTGGGCACTGCAGAGTTCCAGCTTCAGGAGTTGCTTATTGGGTCCCAGACCAGGACTTTCCCTCAGATCTGTTACTGTCAAGGGCTGGAGCTGTGCTGGACTCTGGGCTCAGGACCATGAGGGCCCAGGGCCTGAACAAAAGCTCACGAAGAATGCATGGATGAAGCCAGGTCTGCTGTCAGCTGCTCTGCTATCATTCCGAAAGGCTTCACCTATACCCACCAACATTGGCACCTAGAGGGGAGTTGTAGGCCAGGTGTGGTCGTGATGCCAGGGACATTTACCTTCTGCTTTCTAAGAGCTGTGTTCTATTAAACGTCAGGAAAATGTGTCTGTAAACTCTGTGTGTCCGTCCTGTGTCAAGGATGGTCTCTGTAAGGAACTGACCACAGGCATTGAATGAAAAGCTAGACCTCAGATATTCCAGCTCAAGTCTTGCTGCCCCATGGGAGCCTGGTAAGGGACATCTCATGATGTCACAACCCAGTTCTGACACACACAAAGTTAACAGGCATGGTATCATATGGGAATAGGTCAACAGGAAGGTGTTGGGTTTTTATGATCAAAATTTTCCCACCTGGAATCTCAGTGCCCTGGGAGACTGAGGCAAGAGGATCTCTATTTAAAGTTCAGTCTAGACAACTTAGGGAAACCCTCAGAAATAAAAATTAAAAGGGATTGCTCCATAGCTTAGTACAAAGGCTATGGGCTTGATCTGCAGTACTAGGGGGGAAATTCCATTGATGTTTGTTTAAAGTGTTTGCTCATTTCCTATGATTTTTAGTATTTCTGCAAAACCACATCCAGTTGCTTGGAAAAATGAAATGCACATATGTATATGAACCCTTACCTGTGTAACTCACCCTGAAATACACCTACGTGTGTATTTACAAACGCTGGTTTTCAGTGTGTGAAAGCTGTAACGCATGACGCCCTCGACTTCTGGTGAAGATCCACATCTGTGGCTGTGCCCTACCGGCCTACAGAGTGCCATGCATCACCCACACTCACAAGGCACTAAGCTCTGTGTGTGACCTTGACCTGGACACGAGCCCAGTGGCCACAGTGACTGAGTCGAGGTTGCCATGGAGCCCCTTACCACATCTGCTTCCAGCTCAGCAGCTTCTGTCTAAGATTCAAACTTTTCACTTTCTCCTCCTTTGAAATAGTTCAGTGGGAGGCAAAATGATTCATGGTGACATCTGGGTCCCCTTAGTATGTGCATGGAAACTCCCCCTCCACCCTGCAATCAAGGTGATTAGAGTGCTCCATCCTCTGTGAGGGAGTTTCCAGGAATCCTGTCTTAGTGGCACACGAACCACTCACCCAATACTACCAGTCCCCTCTGTGCAGTACAACAGGACCAGAAACATGACAGCTGGTGGTCGACACAATGAAGAGTAGGAGGTGCCGCCTCGCCTGCCCCCCTCTGTGCACAGGGACCCCGGCTGTGTGTACCCAACTCTCCCTGTGCTTCCAGTGAGGCCCAGATGGCAGACCGTGTGCTTCCAGCTAAGGCTGAGCTTGGGGTTGATGCCTCCAGGTATGAGGAGTGAGGTGCCCAGCTCCCCTACGCCCCTCGCAGGCAGGAAGACGAGGCAGAAGGCACAGCAGTGATGTTCGTCTCGTCTATGCTTCCTCCCTGGACAGCAGCTCTGCCTGTGGCATACCCTGAAGGCTGTTGGGTGCTGAACCAACTCCATTCTCAACCTTGCTGGGGAGGCTCCAAATGCACACAGAACTGAGGTCTAAGTTCCACTTTCCCAAACTCTCATTTTTCTGAAGTTCTGGAGAGAATTTTTTAGGGAAATGATTCAGAATTTCTTGTACTGGGGTCTGAGTCTCTCTAGAAAAAGAACAGGCCTGTGTCCCTCAGGCCCCTGAGGCCGAGCCATCAACCTGAAAACCTCAACCCAGACTGAGGGACGGTGCCTGGGAGGAGCCCCATTTCAAAATCCAGCACCTAAGTAAAGAGAACTTTGGGTGTCCACACACAAAACAATCAAATTCTGGTGGATTTACCCACCAACACCATCAGTTCCAAATTCTTGTTAAACTCAAATTCTGTAAACATTGACATTAAGTGAGGGGATGTCATTTTAGAGTCAAAACTTAGGAAGATGACTGTGGGAGGGAGGACAGCTGGGAGAGGAAACAAGTCGTCTCCTCCTTTACCAGGCCCCATTCCAAGATGCTGATCTACAGGAGTCCGAGGGAATGCGTGACTGGCTTATGGCCTGGAAACTCCAATCAGTAATGACCTTTGCTGAAGGAATAAACACAGGTGACCAGCTCTTCACTCTCTTCGGACCTGACAGGGCCTGTGAATCACGGGACCAGCCCTGGAGGACTCAGAGCACAGTACTACACGTGAGCAACAACCCTCTGGGTGCCTGCCAAATTTATGTAAACATTTCAACAAGTATTCGTGAGACTTACTATGCACAAGTTACTGCAAGAAACGCTCAGATGAGGCCAGATGTGCAGACACAGAGACAGGGTTTAATGTCAAAACATCAGCAGCATCGCTGATGAAGGCAGAACTGGAGTGCAGGTCTGGACTGGGCATAACTCCAACCGCAGCCCTGGGAGGCTGTACCCCAAGCTTGAGGCAGAGCCCTGCTACCCTATGCAGGCAGCAGACCCCAGCCCCCTCCTGGAAGGCATGGACAGGAGAGGCCACCAGGGATGAGTGAGAGGCTGAGGCCATGTAGTGGATGTCCCTTCACATGAAAAATCCAAAGCCCCAGGAAAAAGATGGCCTCACCTCCCCAGAGTCCAGCCAAAGTCAGTGAGTTTCTGGGACATCTGGGTCACAGGGGCAGAAATGGATCACAAGCAAGAATACTTGGGTGGGAACTCAGGTATTTTAGGAAGGGTTCACTGCCTGAAAAGGCTAGAAAGAGACTGTGGGATGCAGTGAGGCTATGGTCAGGAGAAAACAACACTGGTCTCTGTGAAGCCTTCATTCTCACAGGTGGACAGACATCAAGCAAATGACGAGGCCTCTGACAGGTCCCTACAGTGAAGATCACATTGTCACATTGAAGCACGTGGCACTGGGGCCCTCACAGGCTGGGCCAATGGACAGGGAGCTCACAGGAACCCCTCATGCTGCATCCCACACTAAGGACTCGATCAGTGTCTTCCAGACCTGGACAGAAGCACAGAGTTGCTCTCAGCAGGTGCGTTTGAAAAAGATGATATTCTGTCCTCAGCAGCAAAGATGCTGCCTGGTCTGGCTATGGGATTGGCCCCAAGAAGCTGTAAACTGAGCAGTCCACACTGTCCCACTCACACACATCCCACTCTCATGACCTACATTAAAAAAACTCCACAACCCAGGGGCTCTGTGCACACAAGGATGGAGATGGGAGGGAGCCCATTGCACAGCCACCCTGGGCCCCTCGGGAGTTTCCACAGTGCTGCATCTGGGCTGGTGAACTCTAGGACCAGGGACCTTTTCCTCCCTAAAGGAGGGGCACAGGCCTCTGCCACTGATCTGGAGTGGCTGAGATGCATTTTCCAGCTGGTTGAGGACCTATATCCCCAGCAGTTCCTCTCGGGATGGTTCTATTGTCTCAGATTCCGTATGCCCTTCAGCAGAGCTGTTTTCAGTCACAAGCTGAGTGCTGTGCTGGCCCCAAGCAGCTCCTCCCTCCCCAACTCCAGGGGAGGTTTGCAACCATCTCTCTCCTATGCCACTTGGAGGCCAAGGCCATGCAGTGCAGGCAAAAGGCACAGTGCAGACTATTCTCTCCCCAGCAGAGCAGCCAAACATCCCCGCCCCACCCCGGCTGCAGAGCAAGCATCCTCCTCCTCCTGGAACCCTGTTGTTCCCAAGCTCTATGGGTCACAGATGGGATGGGAAATGGTCTCTGCTTCATGCAACCTGCAGATGTCTGGAGGGTGTGTTCGTTCCTGTGGCTGCCGAAACAAATTACCAGAACTGGTGGCTTAAAACAGCATGAACTGATGATCCCGCAGAACCACAGGACAGAAGCTCAGAATAAGATTGTCCGAGTTAGGGCTTAACAGCTCTGCTCCTTCTGGAGCTCTGGGGCAGAACCTGTGTCACTGGGGTTTCCTGACACTCTGAGATGACTGGTTCCTGGCTGCTGCTCTTCACCTGCTCCCTGGCTTCCTTTGTATCCACCCCTCCCTTCTATAATCAGGTCAAGTCTTTGCCTCCTTCTTACACAGACTTTAATTACCCTGGGGCTCAGTGGGATCACCATGGGCCACATTCCTATATCACTGTAAAGTTCAAGGTCCCATTAGCCACATAAGGTGCCCACGCACAGGTTCCAAGCACTGGAAACAAGGGTCTTTACGGGGTGGTCATTCGTCTGGCCATGCTGGGTAAAGTGGACACTGCATCTGATCATGCCTTGATCACACAGCCTCTGAACACCTTTCCAGGCCCTGTGAGTCCCCACTTGGAACTGCAGGGCCAGAGCACTGAAGAGATGGGAGGTTCCAGATGATGCTGTGCTTGCTGCTCCCTGACCCCCACCCAGCCCCAAGCAGACAACTCAGGTGCAGCAGCCCAGTGCATGCTCCAGGTTGTGACAATAGCAAATGCTAGAAGAAGTAGGGCAGTGGGGAGCTTGCTCTGCAAAGACAGGTAGCAGCTGCATTGCACTTGGAGTGGCCTCTAGGGTGGGGCCCCAGAAGCGGAGCGGAGAGCAGAGTTAGAGTATCAGGAGGCAGTCAGTTCTCTCAGGTGATATCTTCTTTGTGGTTTACTCACCTGGTTCTCTGCTCTCCCAGAGAGTGGCAGAGCCAGGGTCCATGATAAATTTTGCTCTTTAAAGACTTTCTTATCACCTACAATGGCGGAGCCAGGTTGGGGCTCCCTTTTTTTGCTTGAAAGCAGAAAGCTCCCTAGAACACCAGAAATATGGCAGGAAAGAGGAAAGTGGTTTCCAGTGCAAGGGGAAACAGGAGAACCTCACCTCACCCTCATGCTGCAAGTCCTCGGGATGCCCAGAGAAGCCCCCAGGGTCACTGGGCCCCATGTGAATGACAGAGGTAGGAGACGCTAATGCGAGATGGGGAGAGTTGGTTTGCCCTCTGGGTCATCCTCAGTAATTTGGGTCATCGCAGGAAGAGCTAGCATCTAATCCTGAAAAACTACGTTCACACCATAAAGAAATCACTCATCCATGCCCCATCCAACAGAGGACATAGACATTTCTGAACTAGGTACAGCTCAGCATAGCCCCAGAAGCTGCCACCCACTTGTTTTGTACATTTTAAAGTTCTTCATCAGAAGTTTCTAGAACTATTCTTGCTTGGCAGTGTCCCCAGGGGTGGCCTCTCAACTTTTAGCCAAACACAGACTTCCAGGGTATGACCAGCAGAGGTGTTAGTAGGAACTATGGACCAGGAATCATGGGGTCAAAAAGTTCCCACCTGACATGCCCACTTCCCATCCCGACTCCAGGACTGACTGGTAGTTAGGCCCCAGTGCCCAGGTGGCACTGCCTCCACTCCGGGTTCATTTCCTTATCTCTTGAGCACAGTACATCTGCACCAGCCTCCCTGGCTTGGTTTACGGCTATTTGTTTGTTGAAGAAGAGTTTTACTGATGTCTCACTTCCACATCAGAGACCATCAGGCCTGCTGCAATGAGTCATGGTGGTGCCACTCTTTCGTGACAAGTGTAGCCAGCCACTGCTGTCTCTGGCTCTTTCCCCTGGGTCCCTGGCTGGAGGTGTTAGAGCCTAGATGGAATGGAGGGGACAGAGGTGACCTCCTGGTAGCTCACCTACCTGACTGCCACACTCACATGAAAGGCCATCTCCTGTCCTTGGGAAGTCCGGAAATGACATCACTGTAATAGATGCTGGTGATCAGAAAGCTGTTAAATCTGCCAAGACATCATAGATCCCAAAAAAAGGAGGGTTCAAAGTAGTGCTGTTAATTAAAGAAATTGGGGAGAAATCTCTTCCCTTGCAGTTTAGACAGCTGAATAAGGGAAGTTCGGGTTCATGGCCATAAATTTTTCATGTCTAACATTCCATCTCTTAATTTCCACTGAGAAATATGCTTCCCCTGTCCTCAGTCCCAGGGATGGCAGCAGACTGTCCACCTCACACCTTCCCTCAACACCAAGCCCTCAGCCCAGTCAGAAGTGGACAGCCACCCTCACAAAGCAGAGCCAGTGTCAGGACCCAAGACTTCCTCTGGGCTTCTGCTGAGAGAGAGGTTGAGTTCCCAGCATGGCTGTTCAGAGAACATGTGACTATGGGAAAAGCTGGGCCAACAGTGAAGAGAAGAGCCCAGAGCCACGGGGCCCCTGGATACAGCTGTATCTGACACTAGATACCTCTTGTGAGTCAGTAAGTTCCCTTCATTGGTTTTGACATCTGAAATGTATTTCTGCCACTTTCAATGCAAAATTCCTCTTGTCAGATGCAGGTGCACAACCATGTGGGAGAGAAAAGCACATATATCAGGTCCTACTGGGAAACAAACAGCAGGAGACAGGTGAAAGTAAAGGCACCAACCAGAGACAGCGAGGCCTTGAAGCAGGAGCAAGAAGCTTTTTCCACCTCCAGCTTATGTTACCAGGGTCCCATGAAAGCAAAGCTCTGGAAGAATGGTCACTTAGTGGAAGCGACTGCCAGTCAGTCCTGGGAGTCATGATGTTGAATGGCAGGGGGTGTCAGGTGGGAATTTTCTGACCCCATGCCTCCTGGTCCTGCAGCTCCTGCTAATACTCCTGCTGGTCACACCCAGGAAGTCTGTGTTTGGCTAAAAGTCCAGAGGGGGATACTGTCAAGCAAGAATAGTTCTAGCAACTTCTGATGAACTGCTTAAAAAGGTACATAACAAAAATAAGAAAATTAGAAGAAAGGTTAAGAAAGAATAAGTCTGAATCAGAAATAATAGTGACAGGTAGGGAGAGGATCCTGGACAAAACTAGACTTCTACTCTCTGGCCACTGAGATTGGGAGAAAGGAATTCATTAATGGCAGGAAAGGTGGTACCACCACAGGCATCACAGTAGGAAAGATTCTGGGAGGAACTTACAGCCTCATAGAAAGCCTGCAGCTTCCCGAATACCCACAGAGCACAGGGCAAAAAGGAGGTCTCCAAACCCCGCCCCCTCCAGGAGTGCAGTTGGTCACACCCACCACACCAGATGCAAAGCTGACCTTAGGTGAGCACAAGCTAGTAGGCACCTGCCAACCTGCTTTTGGGCTTCAGAGGGAGGAACAGCTCTGTGCTTGCAGGGCACATTCCTAGGGGAACGCCAGTGAGCTCTGTTTCAAAGTCAGCACAAAGCAGATGTCATTTGGGCCATGTGACTGGGAGCTCTGCATACACACTGCCGGTGGGCACTGCCTCCACGCCAGGTTCATTTCCTGATCTCCATCCAGAGCACAGTGCGTCTGTGCCAGCCTCCCTGGCTTGGTTCAGGGTTATTTGTTTGTTGAAGAAGAGTTTTACTGTCATCTCACTCCCACATTGGAGACCACTGCAGTTCCACACTTTTGTGACAAGAACAGACCAGAGGGTTCAGGGAGAAGAAGAGCCTGCTGTCCACACTGGCCATCCATAAGCAGCTCCCGATTTATCCCTGAATGATCCCAGAGACTGAACTGCGGGCACCAGAGATGGATATGTGAACTTTATAGGGGATTTTACACTACCTGGCTCAGTATGAAGTTCATCCAACCTGAAATTCTCTCATCTCCATCCCAGATGGGAGGCTACAAACCTAAACTCTCACGCTGGGAAGGGCCCATGGAAACCCAATTACATGCTGCCACCGGAGCTCATCTCACATAATCAAAGAGAAAATCTCAGACCATTTGAAAGTTTTATTTCAAACGACTTTTTCAGTCTACTTCCCCCAGGGACATTCAGCCCCTGGTGACTAAGCATCTACTGTGCACCTGGCTCCACCCCGCTTGGTCCCTGTAGGGCTGGCAGCATAGAGGTGGAGCTTGGCATGCCAGGGAGCTTGCTTCTGTACCACGGCCTGACCCACAAGTGGATTAACCCACAGCTGATGCACGGCCGCCTCTCAAGGCCCCATCTCTTAGTACCAAAGACACATAGCCTGGAGGAGTGAGCTTCTAACACTTGAGACCTCTCATTACCTCAGGGTTTCTGGGGTGAGCGGGCTCTCAGCTCAGGCTGAAATGGAGAAGGGGGAGGGGCTTGTTCCCACCTGAGACTCAACTGGAGAAGGGTCCACTCTCACTTGAGTGGTTTGTGGGATCAACTTTTTTGAGAGCTTGGTAGCTATGACTGCTTCACTGTCAAAGCCACCAACTGAAAGATAAATGTCTGTCCTGCTCAGAGCCACTACCTTGAGGGGCCCAGGTCTGCTGTGAAAGGATCACTTGATTGGACCAGGCCCACTCAGGACAAGTTTCCTTTGGATGAAATGTCAACCTTAATTAAATCTGCTCACCTTTTCCATCTACTGTCACTAGCACATAGGTCCCACCCACACCAAGGGAGGGGACACAAGTTGTGGACAAAGGGGCTGGACTCTCACCACATACATAGAGCCTCTGCAGCTGGCAGTGATGCTTACACAACTCCTCCCCAATACAACACAGATGCCCCACCCCCATCCCAAGACTCTTCACTCATTCTGCCTGAGAAGTCTTTGAGAGCTACTGAGAAAGGCTGCCATGTAGTTTCCATCCAGCCCTCTTGTTCATGACAGTTGAGTAAGGTGATGGGTCTCACCTCCCATGGGCCCATGGGAACACATGGAAACTTCAGTTTTAGCAGAGGACACATCAGCCTGGAGCCCCGACCTCACCAAGTGCTGCTTTAACCCTGACTGACTTTTAAATGTTCTGGTGGCTTACATATAACAAGTGGGATTAAAGTGATGAAGTTCCTGCTGACATGAGTGAGACCCAGAGGCTCCAAGAGAGAAAGCTGTAATGACGCAGCTCACTTATCCTCCACCACAAGGACACATGTCTGCTGCTCGGAGTGGGCGTGGGGGCCCAAGAGGTCACTTCTGATATTGTAGTAACATCTTCTACATCTGCATGCTGGCTTCAAGTTTTCAAAGAAAATATTTCTTGAGCGGCTGAGCAAACCCTAAATGTGGGGGGCATGTTGGGGACTTCTACACTCTCACCATAACTGAGACAGCCAGACTGGATCCAGTGCCTGGGAATAAAGACACAGGGCTTGAGTTGGAGACTTTTCCCACTTACTGCTGGCCTGTTTCTACGAGGTGGCCCCTAGCTCAGCCCAGGGCTGAGAAAACATTCTCCCCACTTCTTCCCAGCATCACCTCTAAACCCAGTACAAGGGCGCCTCCTTCTGGGGCACCCAGAAAACCTGCTCCTCAGTGCCTGTTTTGACCCTTAAGTATGATCCACAACGCTGGCAACTCAAAGAAGAAAAGACAAATGAGTCAGGACCAGCTCAGAAGGCAGGGGTTTCTCTCTAGTGCCACAGGACTAAAGTCATTCCTTATCTGAACACTAGGCTCCAGAATAATGCTATTCCTTGATCTAGAAAGCAAGTAGCTTAGGACCAAACATGGGCAGGCCTGATCAAACACGTGTTAGGATACAGTTTGACTCTTCTGGGAATACAACTGTCCTATCTCAGAACCAGCTAACATTCTTGTCACAAACACATGACCACGATCCCACAGCATGGAACACTTATTCCTCTGCACATGATGTTCTGTGCCAGGCTGGGTATGGATTCTGCCACCAAGAAGTTTGTGGTGCATGGGAAGAAAGACAAGTCTGTAAAAATTGTATAAGAAGAGATGCAAATGCCACTTGTAGATACTGAGAGAAGAGATAACCTAAGGGGAGACATGATTAATTGCCAAGTGAATTATTCAGACAGTAATGACAAGAGGTCAGAGTGGAGACTGATTGCTTCAGTCTGAGGTAATCAAGGAAGGCTGCACCATCCCACAATTAGAACTGTGGAGATGAGGCAGGGACATGGAGCAAATGAGCTCAGTATCTGCTCCTCAAAGGGGACAACAATGGTGGGGAAGGAAGATGGGGGCTGTAGTGTGGAACAGCTGTGCTCTTGTGTTCTGAGGAGACTGTTCTGAGGAGACTCAGCTCTGAGGAGACTCAGCTCTGAGGAGACCGTGGTCTGAAGAGATTGTTCTCTGAAGAGACTATTCTGAAGAAGCTCTGCTCTGAAGAGACTGCTCTGAGGAGACTCACCCCTGAGAAGACTCTGTTCTGAGGAGACTCTGAGGAAGCTCTGAGAAAGCTCTGCCTTGAGCAGACTGTTCTGAGGGGCTTCCCTTGGAATGGCAAAACAGGTCATAGGGAAGTGGAAAGTGAGAAAGTGAATGGATGCCATCTCCTCAGACACAGCTGATCTCATACACTCAGCCTCAACTCCACAAACAAGGCCAAGTTTAACTAGCTTCAATACTGGATGATAAAAGACAAGAACATCCAACTCTGCTTGTTTAAGGATGGTTTCCAGGAAAGTAAGAAATTCTAAATCTGCTCTGAAACAGTAAGGAGTCCTGAACTGTTCTGCTGCCATCACCCTCTGTAAACAAGGACACAATATATAAGCAAATGTTTCCAGGCAATGGATATAGAAAAGGCATGAAATTCCTGACATGGATAATCATACAGCGATCCTGACATTCATCCTGGCCTCTTCCCAGCAGTAGTGCTAAGCAGGGTGGTAAAGACTGGAGTGTGGTACCACTGGGACAGCTGGCATTTTTGTGAAGAAGCATAAGGAGCATGGAGCATGGTGGGCATAGAGGCCATATGGGAGTATGGCCAGTGGAGCACTAAGAGCACACAGCACAGGCTCCTCAAGTCTCAGCAGAGTGGCTTCTTCGGGGTTCAGAGAAGAACAAAACTAGATGCCTCAGAGTGCTCAGTGGTCTCAGCCTCTGAGCTTCCAGGGAGACTCCTGGAGAGGCACACCATGGGCTGAGAGCCATGACCAGGGTCAGAGCCACCTGGAGACCATGTCCCTCCAACAAAAGCTAGAGCCACTCATACAGGGTTAAGGAGAAAAGCCCACGAAATCACAACTCAGAGCTATACACAGCACTCTTCAAAGGAAAACAGCACAGTGCAGACTCTACACTGTGCTGTCTGCAGGGTGCAGCACTGAAATAACTCTGAGTTAGTGTGAGACGTGGAGCGTTTATCCATTGCAGAAGGAGAATGCCCAGCAAGGCAGATGATGAAATGAGGAGACAGTTTAAAGCAGCTGTGATGAATGTGCTGAAAGACCTACTTTAAACAGTCTTAAAGACGAATGCATTTACAATCTTATCCAAGAAGTGAAAATAATTTTTTAAAACATGGAAATTCTAGAGCTAAAAAATCTCAGTGTCTGAAATTACAAAAATAATATTCCTGGCTGAGGACCCCAGGAGAGTGAACATGACAGGAAGGTTCAGAGAACTTCAACAGAGACAGAGTTAATCTACTGTGAAGAGCAGAAAAATGAATTCTGCAAACACGATCAGAGCCTCAGTGACCTGGAGGATCTTTAAAGTGACCTAACTGGGAGGATGTGAGCAGAGAGGATGGAGAGAGAAAGACAGAGACAGAGATAGAGACAGAGACAGAGACAAGGATAGGAACTGGCTCAGGGACACAGGAAGACAGAGAGGAAAGAAGAGAGAAAATAGTAGAAAACAAATGATCAGTTTTTCACAAATATGGTGAACGATATTAACTGACAAAACCAAGAATCATAGCCAAACCCAAGTAAAATAAATACAAAGCCATGCATGCCCACAGCCCTCGTGATCAGAATGCTGAAAATTTAACCAAAGGAAAAAGAATGCAAAACCTAAATTTTAAAAGCAAATTAAGATAAGAGACAAGAATATAAGTAATGATTAACTTCTCATAAGAATGAAGGACATAAAACAATGGAATTACAATTCGAAAGCATTAAAGATACTGTCAGTGCAGAGCTATGCTTAATGGAAACACCTCTCAGACATGAGAGTGAAATGGAGGTTAAGAGAATATATCATC
>PVIR01008074.1:21975-58262 GCA_004026965.1 Petromus typicus
AAAAAAAAAAAAAAAAGAGAATATATCATCTGAAATTCTAAAGGACAGCATCCAGCTAAATGGAAACAGTACCAAAGGGAAGTATGTATCCACAGAAAGAAATACAGAGTATAGAAAATGGTAAATATGTGGCTTAGTATTTCTTTAAAATAGAGCTCATTCTTTCCATTAATTGTATTAAAATTATTGTTTAAAGGTAGTATATTATCATTACAAAGTGTACTTTTAATATATATAGAAGTTAAGAACCCTCATAGCAATGGCATCAAGGTTGGGGGACCAAACATTATATTTTTGTAAAGTTCTTACAGTCATGAAAAGCAAAGTGGCCTATAGCTAAGTCGGCAGCATAAGTAAAGTGTGTATACAGTACAATCCAGAGCAACTTCTAAAACTAATAAAACTCTTTTAAAAAGTAAAGAAACAGAATATAAGATTCTTACTCTGTTTTATTTGTTTTTTTGTTATCAGTGGTAACTTGTTCCCTAGTACCAGTTCACCTCTTCCATCATCGATTTCTCCACTGGCAAAGAAGCTCTGCCAAAGGAGGCACACAGCTCTCAACCTCTTTTGCAGCTCCACATGACATTTTTTGACTCATCTCCTCACAGTGAAATATGAGCAAGAGGGATAGGTGTGTAACCCATGTATGTTTGACCCTTAAAAAAGGGTAGGACCATCTTGAAGGCAGGAAGAGCACTGAGACAGGAGATCTCAGCCACCAGCTGGCTTTCAGAAGACACTCATTATTCTTCATTGGAAATTTGCATGAGGGATGTCATTCTTTGGATCTGAAATAGTTCTCAAAAGGCTCATGTGCTGTTAGCTTGGTCCTCAGCCCATGGGGCTGCTGAGAGGATGTGGTACCTTTAGGAGGTGGGGCTTAGCAGGAAACATTTAGTTCACTGGGTGTGCCTCTGAAGGTGGTGATGGGGTCTCAGCCTCCTCATTTCTTTCTTTGCTTCCCTGCCATCATGTACTATGCTACCACAGCCCCAAAGTAGTGGGGTCAAGTTACCATGAACTGAACCTCTGAAACCACAAGGCAAAACAAATCTTTCTTTCTTATAAGCTGTTTATCCCAGGTATTTGTCATAATGATGGAAACATGACTAGCCCAAGAGAGTAATAAACTTTCATCTTGTTTAAATCAGTTATTTTGTATATCCTTTACTTTGTTATAAGTAGCCAAATTTACATTTTAAGGGATCCGCTCTGTTTTCTTTAAAACACACTCTATACTTGCTCTCTACAATCTTATTGAGCATTTTATCTAATTTTCCACACTCCGACTTCCCTCAGTTTTACTAATCATATTCTTTTCAAAATCATTAAGCATAAATTTCCCATGTGTTAGTAGAGTACCTCCTACCAGACAGATCCTTCTACAGATAAAAACTATGAACTTCAGGCCATGCTACAAACTGGCCGCCCAAGCAGCATCTGGGAGGAAATCAGGACTTGAAAGAGGAGTAGTCCCAGAACTCAGGAGGCAGAGGCAGGAGGATTGCTGTGAGTTCAAGGCTCACCTAGGCTACATAGGGAGCTCAAGTCCAGCCTGAACTACAAAGCGAGACCCTGTCTCAAAAACAAATAAATAAATAGGAAGAACAAATACAAAATCAGAAATCTGTAAAAAGAGAAAATAACATTGTAAATAAATATTTGTGTTTTGAAAACTGATAATGACAAACCCAAGTTTGCCAGTGAGCAAAAAGAAGCAACACAAATCAACAATATTAAAAAGGGCAAATTTAAGGCAGAATCTATAAACATTACAAGAATAGCAAGAGGATATTAAAAACAAATTTTTACTGATTAAATAAGATGAAATAACATTTCTTAAAAACTATAACTGGTCATAACCAATACAAATGAAATAGAAAATCCAGCTACTCAGTATTTATTAAATGAACTGATGTTGTTTTCAATCACCTTCCAAAAGATGAAGCTCCAGGCCCAGGTGATTCTACTGATAAGTCCTACTAAGTGTTCAAAAGAGAGCAAACACCCTCCAAAACCCTATCCGCAGAACACTGAAGGAAGGACTCTGTCTCCGTTTGTTTTATGAAATAATCATCACTGAGATACCAAAACCTGAAAGTGCACTTCAACAGGAACACAAGAGGAAAGAAAGGAAAGGAGAGTATTCTTTTGAATATAGTTGCAAATCAAAAACATTGATTCAATTAATTAATTATTAATTTCGGAGGACTAGGAACTGAACTCACACTCTTGCAGTTGCAAGGTAGACCGCGGTACCACTGAGCTAAATCCCCAGTCCCCAACATCAGCAATTTATGAAAAAAGAAAGTGTTACATTGTATTATACTAGGAATTCAAAGCTGACTTGGTATTGGAAATTAATCCATGGAATTTATCTAGTTAACACAATTTAAGGTAAAATAAATGATGACTGAAATAAATTCACAAGAAATACTTGGCATCACTGAGCACCAATTAATGTCAAAGCAGGATCTGAGGTTTCTTAATCTGATAAAAGGTGAGCACAAAAATCAAAAGCCACGGTGACACCACACTTAAATGTCATGATCAGAACTGCTTAGTGCCTAAATGAGAACAAAGCAAAGCCCTCTCATTACACTCTCCCCTATCACAATTATCCCAGCCACTGCAGTGAGTCAGGAAAAACAGAGGCACAGAAACCAGGAGGCAGAAAAGACAGTTGCCTCACCATGCAGGGCGTGGCTTTCAGCGTGAACTGCGCACACACGGGGTGTGCTCTGCGCACACAGATCGTGTCATAAAGCAGACAAGGAAAAATGGTAACTTTCATTTTAAAAGTCAGTTCCATTTAAAATAGCTTTGAAAATTATAGAGCAGTTGAAAATGAATTAACAAAAGATGTTCAAGAAAGAATGTGAAAGAGAAGATATCCATGAGATAGAAGCCTTGAAATTGCTCACGGATGAATTTTCAAAATTGATCTATAGATTCAACTTAATCACAATCTATATTTTGTTGTGTAAGTTTTGATGAACTGATTCTAAAATCTTTATGATATCAGGTCTCAGAATAGTCAAATGAGACTCGGAATAAGCAAAACAATAATGGAAAAAAAATAAAAGTAGAGGAGCTCATCCACCTGATTTTGGGTGAATGTGGCACAGGTTGAGTACATCCATACCAAAAATCACAAATATGAAATCCTCCAACATCTGAAATGTTTCCTTGCTTTGTATACAAAATGACAAAAATATTGTAGCGACTGTCTTGAGTCTGTGTATATGAGGCATGTATGTAAAATAAAATAATGCTGTGTTTGGACCAAAAAATGTGCACAAACTCCAGCAGTTGGTGGTACTGATCAATGTCTGGAGCTTGTGGGCACCACTTTGAATATCACTTTTCATCACAGAGGCCAAAGGTCACTTGCACTAGTCTCTTAATGTCTCAATAAATTCAGTATTAAAATATTTATACATGTTTTTCTCTCCCTGATGGATGTATTTTGGAAGGGCTAGACTCTGTATATGCAAATAATCAAAAATGTGGAAAAATATAATCTGAAGCACATCTTGACTAAAGTATTTCAGATAAGGGACACACAGCCTCTACTGATGTGAGAATAGACACCGCACTCATTGAACAGAGTGCATGTTCCTGGACTGGACCCAGGTATGTGTGACTCCCTGGGAGTGTGTGGAGCCGCCAAGGTCATACAATGAGAGAAACAATATCCTTTTTGGCAAACAGTTCTCAAACAAATGAATGTTCATACTATGAAATATGAGTCATGATCTCCACTTCATACACTTTACACAAAATTTAATTTTAAATGGATAGTAGGCCTAAATATAAAACTTAAAACCTTGAAGACTCTAGGGGAAACACTACAGAATATTTTGTGACTTGGAGGCAGGCAACATTTTCCTAGGTAGGGCATAGAACACCTGTAAAGGAGAAAAGATAAATTAAACCTCACCAACATTTGAAATTTCTGCTTATAACTAAACTCAATTAACAAAGTAAATGAGATATCCACAGAGCAGGATAAGGACATCATAGACCCCATAAAGAACTCCTATAAGAACAGGAGGAATTCAATAGCAAAATAACAGAAGGAACATCCCAACCCAGTTAAAAAGAGAAAAATCTTGGAGCAAAATATCACAAATGAAGGTCTCTGAATGATCAATAAACACAGCTTCAACATAATTAGTTCATGTTGATATCAATCAATAACCCTACCAATGTAAATTGAAATCTTCATTAGATGGAAGTTCCTACCCTTTAGAATGGTTAAAGCCCAAGAGACTAAGGCTATGGAGTTTTGGAGAATGTGAGCAACTAGAGTCCACACAGGGTGACCCCAAGGCTTGGGGTTGCCAGCCTGCTCCAAGCTACAACTGCCTCCCTCTGTATCTCCCACCTGCTCTCTCCTTGTACAGAGGTCACTCTCAGCCAGGAGCTGGGGCCAGCAGCCTTGTTAAACGGCACAGTTGTCATGATGGCACCTAGCTCTGTGCCTTCCTGTCCGTGACTTCTGTCTCCCGGATATGGGATCCGGGCTCCTTGCTGAATCTAAAACCATTGCAGGTCTGGTCCATGGTGGCTCTTGGTCCTTTTCTCTGGAGTTACTTCCCCTACCAGCTGGCTCTGCCCCAGGCACACTCAGGTTGTACCCTACAGTCTCCACCCCTCTGCCAGAGCGGCCCTGCTCCCTGGAGGACCAGGGCAGTTTCCATAGAGCTGCTAGACACTCAGAGCCCTGCTGCCTCAACCCTTGACCTGCTGAAAATACAGAATGAGGTGTAAGGCACAGCTTCGGGCATGGTCTGTCGCACTTCCTGCAGTAGAAAGACCAGCCCCAGGAGCCACAGAGTCCAGCAGTACCCAACCTAACCATGTTGTGAGCTACCACTTCGCCTCTGGCAGGCAGGCAAAGTGGAGACCTATCCTCTTCCCTCCTAACCCACATGGGGAATCAGGCTGGGTACACAGTTGGTGGTCAGTTAAATTTCTCCAGCAAACAAATGGATGGATGGATGGATGGATGGATGGATGGATGGATGGATTCAGGAAGGCATCCTGTCACCCTCTTTGGATCCACAGAACTCTATATAACACCTCCCTTCCTGCACAGAATTTCATTGCATTTTTCTCCTATAACTAATTCAGATATGGAAACTGAGGCAGGGCCCTGACCACCACACTTGGCTCCACCAAGTTTCCAGAGCCTCTCAGACAGTGAGTGAGAGTTTGCTCAGAGCCTCTCTGCTGGCCCCATCTGATCTTCCAGATCCTATGGAAGCAAAAGCAAGATCGGGGTCTCTCCTGTGAACAAAAGTGGATAATAACAGCACCCTCCTTGGTCTCGACCTCCGGCCCCTTGAGTCTCCTTTCCCACCATCCCAGAGCAGGGGGCCTGGAGCAGGGCTGAGATGCAGAGCCCCTGGCCCTCACCCCCATCACGGCAGCCTGCTCAGTCACCCTAGACCACCTCCTTGCCTTGACAGGGCCCCTGACTGGCCTCAGCTACCCAATTCACCTTGAACTTCAGGACTGCAAAGCCAAGCCAAGAGCAGGTTATCGTCAGGACAGTGCCTCGGAATCCTGAAATAGGAGCGACTCAGAAAGTGGTCATTATTAGTCATTATTATAAATAATAAAGTCAGAGAATGGAGTTGAAATGCCCAGTGCCCTACAGATTGATAGATGGCCACATCCTTTTGCTAGTTGCTAATGCCATTACTTTTATAGCATAATCTTCCTGTAACCATTTTTCAATAATCAGGGAAGTTAAATTAAATTAAATTAAATTAAATGTAACTCTTTGCTATGAAGTGCAGCACCTTGCTTACCCGGCTGTAAGCAGAATACTGACACAGGCAAATGAGCTCTTAGTAGGTTTCAAGCTCCAACTCCTCATGACACCACTGTCTCCACAGTTCTCCACAAAACACACCGTCCACACTGAACACAGCTCACAGGTTTTGAGATGAACTCAAGCTGATACCACAAGCCCTGTGCATCTCAGGGGAACTCTCATCCCTTAATTTAATGCTGACAAACCCAGAAATGGCAGAACCTTCATAAATCATAGCCACATCAAAATTTTGTAGTCACAAAAAGTTTGCCCAGATGTGGAAACTGCCTGCTTCTCCATAGCACTGGAGAGCTTTCTGCATGCTATGATGTGACACAATCTCAGGCAGCTTCTCTGGTTTGGTGGTAATGGTTTTGGAGCTGTACATTTGCTTTGCAAAGAAAGGATAACACACTGGGCTTTGTCTGGGATGAGCTTACTTCTGCATAGACCTGCAGCAGGGAGAGAAGAAAGAAAAGATGGCCAGTACCTCATCACATCTGCGGTTGCCATAAGGGACGCTTTAAAGACAGCGCCACACAAAGCATGTAAAAATAAACTATGGAGGTTTGCGAGCTACACGTCTCAGACAGTAGCACCATCTGCTTTAAGTAACATTTATTTTCCTGGAAAAAAAATGTTCTAAAACTGAATAATGTCCATGTAGTCTAAATATTTGCTTTCCATGAGCATCCTGGGAATGCTATGCAGACGTCCCAAGAATTCAGAAGGCGACATGAGATGCTGAAATGGAATGAAACAAAGTTATTCTTCGATGCAGTGTGTTCGATTGCTATGTAAATGGGGATCATTATTATTTATTGCTTTTTCAGCTCCGACAGTTGGAAATATTGCAGAATCAAAAGACATCTGTTGAATGTAACAAGACTGTCTGCAAAGCTGCGGCAGGATTGAATCTTGTGATTTCTGGACCCTCGGGAACAAGTGTGTGTTCATGGTAAGCAGCAAACTGTTCTGGGCTCTTTACAGCCACTCGCTTGGCTCAAGTTAAACTCCCTGGGTGGGTGTTCTGGGAATCATGCATCACTCCATCAAGAGGCTGGCACATGGTGTTGCTCCCCGCCATTGGATTCCAAAGGTCAGATTCTGTTAGGTGATTTCGTTGTTCTGTATTCTGAGGACACCATCCGGAGCCCTTGGGGGCTGTCACTGGCTCCGCTCTGTAAGGTAGTAGTGTGCCTCAGTTTTCTACATCTGTACAATGGGAATGATGGCATTCACATTCTATAGAGCTGTTAAGAGGATGGGAATGATGCACATCCAGTGGAGTGTCTGGGTACTGGGATGTCTGCTCCTACTCGGCTCCCCTGGTTGATGTCAGAGGTCCAGTGGGATTCAGGGGAGTATCAAGTGAGTACTATATCACAAGCATTTTGGTTCATGATGTGAGCCACTCAATGAAGAGACGATGCAATGACCTGGGACTACAACCTGTGAGCTTTGCCCCACAGGTCTCCTCCCCCTGTTCTCTTTGATTTTGCAAACCTGCCCAGAGTGGTTGTGCCACAAACCTGGCCTTACCTCTCCCAGAGCCACCTTCTCACCTTCCCCAGTCCAAGGACCTGACGTGGGACAAAGTAAGTCCAGTGGGCACCCAGAGGCCCCATCTTGTATGGCCTGACCACCTGTCACCTGTTCTCTGAGAGAGGGAGACAGCTTTCTGCATGCTAAGAAGCCCCTGGTGGGTGCCATTTTAACACATCAAGATCCTCCCTGACCAATGTCTGTCACATCTGCACACCTACAACATAATCACTCAGAAAACACAATTGTGCCCTGAGTGGTATTGTTGCTGCTGTTTAAATTATTGTTGTAGCTATTAAACCCTCCTCAGTGACTCCCACAAGCACACCAGCCAGTACACATCAGAAGGTTTATGAGTCCTGAAAGGTCCTCAGACTAAGACTGACTCATGGGCTTTCCTGGTTTCTTGGATGAAGATGAGGAAAGACCTGCATAGTTATGCCATGTAGGGCAGTGTGCTCCCAGGACGCAGCAGCCACATGCTTAGGAAGCCATAGTCATGAGGAATCAGCTGGCTGCTCTTGCCCAGGCTCTGAACTCACAGCCAGGCCCATAAGGTAGACAGCCAGGCCTGGAAAGTACTGCTCCCAGGCTGCTATGGGAAGGTCACTAGGTTAGTGTCTGGAGCCAGGGAAGGGGCAAGTGGCCTGCACACAGGCGGTAGCATAGAAAAGCTCCAAGATCCCAGCTCCCTAACCCTGGTAGACATGGCTGCAGAGGACAGGAGTTCCCACCACTCCAGCCAGCACAGTACGTGTTTCTGGAGTTATGTGGAGGGGACCAGGCTGACAGTAGCATCAAAACACTTGGAGAAAGTCCTTCTATTGTTCTAAGATCAGTAGCCAGGCTGAGCCCTGCATTGGGTATTTTGCCATCTCTGGGATCCAGGACTCAGAAAGCACAATTTAAAGGAAGACTGGTTTGATTTTGATCAGTTTTAGAGGGTTTAGTCCATGGGCAGCTGGCTCCAGGGTCGAAATAGCATGATGAAAGCATAGGCAAGAGGACAGCAGCTCAGCCCATGCAGCCAGGAGTCAGAGAGGGAAGGGTGGAGCCAAGGACAAGGACACATCACTGTTACACCCCTGCAACCCATTTCCTAACAGAGCACTCAGCTATGAGCTCACTGACCGGTGAATCCACTGAGGAGCACAGCTCCCCATGATCCAGTCAGTCCAAAGCCCCACCTCTGAGCATGTGAGACAGGGGACATGGCAGTTCTAAACCATAACAAGCCCTTAGGGTCAGCGACAAGGAAGCCATGCTGGATGCCTAACTTTGAGCAACCAGAAATAGGACTCTGAGAGTATCACATAGTTATATCTAAACACCTCAAAGTGACACATACTCCAAAGACACAGGGAAGGAACAGTGCCAGACTCAGCAGGTGGGGATGAGAAAGCTGGGAGAGAAAAGCACGGGCAGCTGGCCAAGAGAACAACTCTTCCTAAGCAGCTCTGAGCTGAGATGTCTACAGTGTCCCACTAAGCGGTGATTGGACGTCAGTGATGGAGCCTTTCCACGGAACTGCTTTCACTCTGGCTCCTTATCACATGGCCTCCCACACGTGCCATCTGATAGCATCAGTGTGCAGGTTGGGTGATAAGACCATGAGCTTTGACACAGGGAAGGCCCTGGGCACCAAGTGAAAGCACAGGGCAGGGACCTGGCTGTGACCAGGTGCTGTTGTCCCAGCTCTGTTGCCAACAAGTTCTAGGATGTTGGGAAGTTCAGTCTCTGACCCTAGTAACATCTTTCTTACAGGCTGAGCATTAAATGAGATATAACACTTATTCTATACCAGGTAGAATACCCATTGGTCAGTGAAGGGTGAGCATTTTCTTCCCTCTCTCCCTCTTCCTCCTTCACCAGTGCTACTGAGTCTGAAGTGAGGACCTGGGGGTTGGGTCAGGCATCTGGAGAAAATGACCCCTCCTGTGGTGAAGCCCATTCCAGTGTCAGGGCTGCACAGGCCAGGAAAGCAACACCTTCAGCCCTGTAATGAGGCTTAGGAAGCCATGCTTGTGCCATGCTGTGTGCAGCCATCTGTGTAAACTTCATGGTGCTCCACGAGCAGGACCAGCTTCCAGGCCACTGGCTTGTGGGACCACACAGGCCCGGCACTGAAAGGCCCATGCACTTGGCCAATGTCCATGTTATCACCTTGGAACCTTGGATAGGAAGATCTTGCATTTCTGGTTCACACTGGGCTCCCCTGTGTATAAATACGTGGTATTTTATGCCCACTTCCAAGGTGGGGAGGACAAGGCCACATCCTGTTAAGGAAGCCAAGGAGTAGCCAACTGGAAGAAATCACTTCAGTTTGAGGAGCTTTGTAAAACTTGTGCTAAAATACATGTAAAGTAATAGTCACTATTTTAAAGGAACAATTCAGAGGTGTTAAATATATTCAGTATGTTGTGCCCCAATCACCACTCCCTACTTTCCAAAAACTGCATCACAGTGTGAGCCCATCTCATTCCTCTCCTCCTGCAACCACCAACCACTTCCTGTAGGGGAGGTTGAGGTTTAGGTGTCCACTAGCCAGGACACCCAGCATTCCTCGATGTGTCTGTGTGGCTCTTTCCAGAGGTCAGCACTAGCATTGGTGTATGATCCACTGAAGAAAACGTGCCTGACCAGTGTGTGCAGCCATCATCTGGCCCACTGAGGGCAGGGCGAGGACAGAAGACAAGGCAGGGTGAGCTCTCTCTCCTTGCTGCTGCTGCTGTCCTCAGATGCTGGACTCCAAGACTTAAACTTCGGTATTGATGTGGGGCTCACTGACCAGCTGAGGGGCTTAGAGTTCTTACCCCATCAAGTTAAAGGTCATCAGCTCAAGAACACCACTGCATGCTCATTAATGTCTTTGTTAGTGCCACTGCTGCTGTTCAAACAAATAGTGATGATGGCAATGATAATGATGATGATGATGATGGTGATGATGATGATTGTGATGACATCTGAGATGTAAGATACCCCAGCCAACAAGACACAACTGGCAATTGCTAAGCCTAAATTACAGCTTCCAAATCTAGTGTTGGATCCCCTGCTGTAGATTCTAAAGTCTGCAGCCTCCTCTGTCATCTGGTTAGGACTCACAAATGAGCAAGGACAGGGCCAGGTTAAGGCCATGAAGGGCAGAGGGAAATCACAAGCCAAGGTTCAGGAAAAGAAAAGGGAACATGAGCAAGATGGGTGGAGAGTAGAGGAGCTAAGCATGTCAGGGGGTAGGAGTCACCTCCCTGGCTCCATTCCTAGGCTCCATTTCTCCTGGTGCCCATTCCTAGGGTCTAAACCACAACCTGCAGCATCTGGAAGCCTTGGATGGCTCTTCCAGGATCCAAACTGCTCTGAGGACATTTAGGCTTGAATGAAAGATTGTACAGAACAAGAGAAGGTGAGCCAAGTGGAGCAGACTGCTGGGAAGGCACAGGGCCCTGGGCACATCCTTTCTCTGTCACAGAATCAGTGATTTGTATCATCTTAAAATAACTACAATGCTTTGGATGGAACCTCACTGCGGGCGCCTCCAAGCATTTGCAAACAACAGCTCATTAGGCTTCATCCTTTATCTACCTGCATGTGGATCAAATGGAATAGGCATCATCTGGTACCCACTGCAGCCCTGAGAACTCTTTCTTTCCTAGGCCTGTGGGGAGGCAGGGGAGATGGTCATGGAGGAAAGCATTGCCCCCACCACAGGCTGGGTTTGGATCAGTGGTGGCAGCACACAGGACCAAGAGCCACTTCTGATCACCAGGGATAGGGGCCTGGACAATGGACAATGTGTTAGCCGCATGGATCCTGCAGTGCAAAGGGGTATTTGCTATAATTTTCTGGCAGGAGACAAGGATGTAAATGGGGACAGAATCTGCTTTTCCACAACCATCTTTTCTTCTGTGCAACCCACTGAGCCAAGCTGGAGCTTTAATGGCCCTGACACCCAAGGACTTTTCTTATAAATAGCTGGACAATCATGACAAATGTCCTGGAGATCCACAGAAATGTTGGGGTTCAGAGCAATACTGTACAAAGAGAAGAGATGCATAAAACAGAAGTGGCAGATAGGCTTGTTTCTGGGGCTGTAACTTACAGGATGGAGAATGTTCTGACTCTCTGGAGCAGTACAGCCTGAAAATAAGGAGCCTCTGTCCCAGCTGTGGGACTATAGACCAGGAGGCTACCCATAGATGTTCCATCCTCTGCTCCCAGCCTGGCCACTTCTTGCCTTCATGACCTCTGGAAAATTGCTTTTCTTCTCTGAGCCTTGTTTCTACATTTGTAGACTGGCTCTGCAGCTCTTGTGTCTCTTTGAATATTAAATGAACAAATGATGCACAGCCCTGAACTGAGGCTGGCCATTATGACTGGTATCTAGATGCCCCACCAAACCCTTGAGCATTTGGGTGGCTTCAGGGAGGGAGGTTGATACTGGGGACATGATACTAGATCAGGATACCTGATTGGTCTGGCACAGTTCTGGATGTGGCAGAATGGATTTACTGAAGACAAAGCCCCACCCAGTGTGTGAGTGGCACCAACCAATAGGCTTTTAGCTTGGATAGAATATAAAGGGACAGACAGAAGGAAATCTGCCGCCTGTTTGCCTTACTATGGACTGTTTCTCCTCTGCACTGCTCCTTTGATATGCCACCCTGCCATGGCTGGTTATAGACTGAACCCTCTACAACCTATGAGCTAAAATCAACCTTTCCCCCTTCAACTTGTGGGTATCAGGTATTGTGTCTCAGTGATAAAAAGTAACGAAGACCCTGGCCCACTGGAGCGAGGGCTGAAGGGCACCTGCCAGAGAGCCAGTGGGCTCCTAGATGACTCCATGTTAGTTTAGCTTTTCCTCGGTCTCTAACAATGCTGTAAACCTTTAACTTATTATTTTCTTCCAGTGTCGATCATTTGTTAAGTTTCTTTTACTACTTCATTGTCTTTTAAGTCTATTTCTAGAAATCAAATTTTGGCACTTTTTTAAAGCATTCCTTCACAAGTACTGAAATTATATTTTCTTTCATTTCCACTATCTTAGTGTATATAGTTCTCTATTTTTTTGCTGTATGAATACAATTTCTTTCATTTAATATTTTTATTCTAGAAGTTTGGAATATCTGTATCCTAATTCTAGTAAACTAGTGAACACCTTGAAAATGTTGGAGGAATATACTTCCATTTAGCTTTTAAATTATTTATACTTTGAATTTTACTTATAAGAGAAACCATGTGATATTAAAACTTGTATGTTGACTATTTCACTTCACATTATGGTCTTAAAGTGTGTTCATTTTCCTACAAATGACTCAAGTTCATCTCTTATTGCAGAATAAAACTCCCGTGTGTAGCTTTTCTCAATCCATTTTCTCAATCCATTCATCTGTCTATGGACACAAAGGCAGTTTCCAAGAGTTAGCTATTATGAGTTCTGCTTCTATACACATGGGTTTGCATGCACCACTCAAATCTGATTAATTTAATTCTCTGAGTAAGATTCCTAGAAAAGGAATAGCTGTGTCAGATGGAATTCCTAATTTTAATTTTTGAGGAATCTTCCACAGTGTTTGTGCTACCTTATATTCCCACTAACAGTGCGGCAGGGCTCTTTTTCTGGGCAGCTGTGCCAGCATTTGTTATTATTTCATTGACTAATAAAAACCATTCTTTATGGAGTAAAATGGAAGATCTAAGTCTTCAGCTTTTACAGTTTTTAGTCCTAGACTTTGTAAACGTTTCCCGATAGCTCTTTTTAATTCTTACAACACAATTTTATTCATGACAGAGATAGCAGAACTGGTAATATTTTGAAAGCTGGGACCATAGTCACCCCATGTTCTTCTCTTCACCTAGAACTTTTTTCTTGCTTCTTTCTTGCCAGAATTCAACTTTGGCTGCTCTGATGTACACTCTGGCTGATCTTTCCAGTAGGAATATTTTATAGGTGGTATAATTTTTAAAACTGTGAGTATGTGGAGATTGGTGAGCCCTCTTTTACATAGACTGCTTGATTTAATACAAAGATCTAAATTCAAGTTCTTCCCTGTAACTTTGGACATATTGTCTCAATTAACTTTAAGATTTCATGTTGAAAACTATAAATCTGATGCCAATCTAATTCTTACTGTTTGGAAAGTAGTCTGCTCTTCTTCTAGACATTTTTACAGTTGATTTTTTTAGGTTTGAATTTTGATTCATTTATATTCAGGGCCAAAACATCAGGTGATGTAACCTGTGGTGCACAGTGTCCCATGTAAGGACGCCATGACATCTGCATGCGCACATGCCTGTGTACACATTTCCACATGCCATAAGTCTTCTCTAGGCTACTCACAATATCTCACAGCAGGTCTGTGTTAGGGAAGTAGTTATAATGCTGTATTGTTTAGGAACAATAAGTAGAAAAAAGAATATGTGCACCCAATACAGATGCAATTTTTTAAAATTATTTTTTGTCCACAGTTAGTTGAATGTAAAAATGTGAAAGCTGTGGGCCTACAGGGCCAAACTGATTTTTAACATGTGTGTTCACTGTGTATATTAAAACAGGAAAATGCTTTGGTAGAAAGGGACGTTTACACTTTGGCTTAGCTTTCAGTAACTTCCTTAGAATCAATTCTGTCTTAGCATCAGGACATTTTCTTTCATTGCTTTCAATCAGACTTTGGCTCTTTATGTCACTTGTTTAGATCACCCACCACTGGGCAATTATTTGAGGGCTTTTGGATCTTCCATCCACTTCTTTCATTTTTCTCTCTTTATTTCTCTCTCTTCTCATTCTTACACTAAGGAGATTACCTCATTTTACTTTCTGTTGTGGTATATGTCTAGACATCCCCCCCAAAGCCTCATCTGATCACAAATGGAGCTTTTCCAGATGTGCCTGGATCTATAATGTGTGGAACCGATTTATGGTGCAATTCTAGGCTCAAGGACACTAGGATTAAGGGTGTCACTGCTACCTACCCTTAGCATCCTGGACAAGGTATGAGAGATAGAAAAGAGCTATGCTTGTCCCTTTTAACTTTGCTGTCTTCTGCCCACTGTGAACGATTTCCCCTCTGAGGTGCTACCCAGCCTCGGAGCTGCTGATTATGAACTAAAACCTCTACAAACTGTGAGCTGAATAAACCTTTCCTCCTTTAACTTTGAGTGCAGGGAATTTTGTCTCAGAAATGAGAGAGAAGTAACTAAGACACTTTCCCAATGAGTTCTGAATCACTTTGAGTTGGTCTGCACACAAGGTCTGCATACAGACCTTATATAAACTATGCTCCAAAGTGGTTATTATCTCCTGTTGTTGCTCCATTATGGGGATGTCATGTGTGCATGCTCCTAGCAAGAGCGCTCAACCTCAGAAAGTTGTCATTCCTCTCTTGACTCATCTGCAGATGTGACATATTTATGACCCAAATTCCAATAAGGATTCTATGGAAACTAACAAATGGATTTCAAAATTCATGCAGAAGTGTGAAAAAGAAAAAAATGGCAGAGATGGGGAAAAATAGAATGAAAGATTTGCCTTCGGCTTTCCAGGCTGGTCAGAGAGCAAGACTCTCAACACCTCTGGTACCTTGCTCAAACATGAAGCATGAACAATCTAGAACTAGACCTGCAGGGAAAATATAAGAGGATGGAGCAGAGAAATGGGTACAGAACAACTTCTCGATAATAGTAGTGCCACAATACAGTGTCCACGTTTCCAAAGAGGAAAATCGCTGCTCACCTCACACTGTTCTCCAAATTAATTTCAGAAAAATTTAAAACTAAAACTCAAAAATAATGTAAATAAAATGCCATCAGACAACTTTGTGAGCTGTTATATGAACGTGCTCTTAAACAGAATCTCCCAAAATGAAGTAATTTTTAAAAGACTGATCATATTGACAACTTGGTCATTAAAATCTTCTGTTACTCGAAAGACACAACAAAGAAGGCTAAAAACTGAAAAATCTCTTCAGTTCACGAGGTTAAAAACCAATGGTTTCCGTTTTGAGTCTGCTTTGGAAAATCCTTAAATCCATAAAGAAAGAGAAACGAGACCATGGTAAGATGGGCACCAGGTGGGAGCCACAGTTTCCCAGAAACGGACCAAAGCCTCTGTCCAGTAAAGAGGTGACAGAAGTGGCCTCATCAGTAAGACCCAGTGACAGGCATCCTCCCTGCCAGGGGAGGGCACTGACTGACAGTTCAGGCTGAGCCGGCAGATGGGCATTTGCATGGCTGCTGGCTGTGTCCACAAGCTGGGCAGCATGTGGTGAGAACATGACTGGAAGGTGGTGAAGCACCTCAGGGACACAGTAAATACCATGGCACAGGGGTACCAGGAGCCAGCACAGTTCAAGTTCAAAACACACTGGGAATAACTCAAAGCTTCATGGACTGGTGAGAGGCCCAGACACAACAGCGTATTCACCCAGTGGAAGACAGTGCGGCCACATAGCAACGCAAGTGAGCCCGAAAGGCACAGAACTGTGAGCCAACACAGCTGTGCTGTGCCAGCACAGGTGCAAGGGGGACACACAGAACAAGAGGGGTCCAGCAATGCCTGAGGCCACACATGGCCACAACTACAGACACACCAAGAGAGGACCACAGCAGGCTCTGTGCACACATGGCGTAATCACACTTTCCTTCCATGCACAAGAGCAGCCAGTGAGATGGTGACAAAAAGCCTCACCAGGTGACCTGTGACCATGTTTTAGAGCATGTCACTCTTAGGAGATATGATCATGTTACCTACATAGTCATTATAAATAATTTGGAAGACACACGAGCCAAAAAGATGTTAAAACTTTTCATAATCTTATACCTTTTTCTGTTTATTTTTAACAGACACATTAAAGTATGAACATGGTTTGATGCCTGTATACAATGTATGATGTTTAAATTGGGTTTCAGCATATTTATCTTCTCAAATGTTTATTTATTTATCTATCTGGCTATTTACTCATTCATTTATTTATTTTCAGTAGTGGGGGTTACACTCAGGGACTTCACACTACGCTACATCCCCAGAACTTTTCATTTTTATTTGAATTTTTTATTTAGAGGCAGGGTCTTGCTAAGTTACCAAGATGCCCAGGCTTAGCTCAAGCTGCAGCTCCTCCCGTCTCAACCTCCTGGAGTGCTGGGATTAGAAATGTATACCACCAGGCCCGGTTCAGATACTTACCCCTCTGGAACTTCTCACTTGGCTCTGACCCCTGACTCAGCACCTGACACCCAGCATTTCTCACCTATCCCTACCACTCCCAGCCTCTGATGACCAGCTCTCTGTGGTTCGCATACTTCAGATTTTGCTTCTGAGCCAGAGCGCTCGGGTCCTGTGTTTCTGTTCAGGGAACTCTGTGCAAGTGCTGCTTCCTCTCTGGACAACTCATGTGCTTCAGTCTAGATCCCAAGTACTGAGGGACAGATGCCCAGGCTGAGTGGCATGAGGAGGCGGAGGTCTCAGGGCCCAGTTGGCCTCAGAGCTGTTCCCTTGCACCCATGTGGCAGACGCTGCCCAACAGGGTCCATGCCAGGCAGCCATTTATCCAGCTCCATCTGTGGAAATGCAGGGCACTGTCCAAGACAGTCTCCAGAAAACTGAAATTTTTGAGGACAGGATTTTTCACTTAAGATAAAATTTAACGAGGTCTCTAGAGAAATTATTTGGGGTCAGAGAGCTAAATTTGCCAAATAAACATACTTTCAGAGACTCCAATGGAAAAGTTTCTCTGTCCTCGCCTCCTGCTTGAACATTAAGGAACTGAATAATCCTATTTTTCTTCAAGCTTCAGACAGAGCAAGCATTCATAAATATGCATTTTTTCCAACTGGAAGCATTAGGCCTTGTTACATCAAGTGGAACTAACTGAAAATTAATGATGGTTTTCAGGAAAAGCAAGATTATATACACAGAAGCAATTAAACACAAACCTATTAATTATTTAACAACTTGTTAATGAGTGGAACTTCAACATTCTGCCAAGTCACTTCCGTATCAACCCTTCAAAGTTTGGCTTCGAGGAGCAGAGAACTGGGGGATTTCACACTTGCTGCCCCTTACAGGAAAGAGCTGGAAATGCCAGTCGCCAAGAGACACCAGAGAACTGAGCTGGAAAGACGGCAGAGGCATCATTGCAAAGTCAGTGCCCCAAACCCAAGATACAGCGAAGCTTAACCTCGCGTTCAGAGTAGTTGTTGTGAGAAAGCAAACTCAGTGCTTTCTATTTGGTGCATGTTGGTGCTTGTATGTTAAGAATTCTAACATAGATTTGACACATTTAAATTAATTATAGATATTTTAAGTACACTCAGTACACAGAATGCAAAGTTTGTGAAGCCACAGAAAGCTAAATCTTCACTTGTGTGCAGAATCTCCAGCTTTAAATCCAAAATATGTGCTTACTAAGTATCCTGTTTTCTAAATCACTGTAGATGTTGAGTCTTCCCCATGCCCTGTCACTGTTTCCAGGGTGGTGCTACTGGGAGAGTGAGGCCAGGGAGAAAGTTCATATGCTATTGAGGGTGTGCCTTCAGATCACCGGGAGTGTGTCTTGGGTCATAGGGGGTGTCCTTATGTCACTGGGGGGGGCATTCTGGGTCATTGGAGGTATGACTCTGTGTATTTTTGCTCTCTTTGCTTCCTGCAGTGAGATGAGGGGCTGTGTTGTCCCACACACTGTCACTCTGTGCTTTCCTATGATAGTAACAGGACTGACCCCCCCCCCCACAATGAGCTGGAACCCCCTCAAACTAAATCAGAATAAACCATCTCTCTCTGTAAGTTGATTATCCTGGATATTTTGTTACAGTGATGAGAAGCGGCCTGAATGATGGACATTTAATACTCAGGCCAAAAGGATGAGCCTTCCGGAACTATCAACTGTAGTATCTCAGACATATTACATACAATGACTTTCTTCTCCCTCCTGCCAGGTCCTCTTGGACATTGCAGTGCCTCCACTTTTCCTGGACCCTATTGGGGTGCAGAGCACAGTCCCCACATTATAGAGCTCCAGCACACAGCATCCTCTGCTCCAGAGATGTCATGACAGGCCTTTGGAAGCAGGGGTTCCCTGGCATCTCCCATCCTCATCTTTGCTGTTGCCTCCTCCCCCAGAGGGAGCCTCACAAAGCAGGATGCCCCTTTTGACTGAATTCTAGAGCGGGGAGGAGGAACTCTGCAGGAGAAGGGAAGAAGATTCAGTTAAGCAACAGGAAAAAGACAAAATGGCCTTGTTTTCCCAGCATACACCACCTCACAGCTTCCTCATTTGCTCCTCTGCTCCAGCCAGCTGGCCCTGCTGTGGCCAGAAAGTGCCCAGCATCCTGCATAAGCCCCCCGGAGCTGCTCTTCTCTCTGAGTCTGTTCATTTACATGTACATTAAAAATGCTTATACATACAAAACTATAGGTATGACTGCATACATGTCTACACATACATGCATGCCCACACATATATACACATGCATGTGTGTCTGTAAATGCACACATACATAAATTCACTCATTCACATGTCCATTGCTGACAAAGAGGGTGGGGCTGTCCTGTTTCCTGCCCTGGAGAAGGCACTGCACACATGCTTGTCAGACCAAAGTAAGGATGAAGATGGAGTGCACACATAAAACACGATCATGTATTAATGACTGGATTATCAATACATAAATGGAGATCGATGACACTGTGGTTGGAAGACAGCCTGGCACCACAGAGCAGGTTTGCAGAACTAGAAGAGGCACAAAGTGTTCCAGTCTGGGGAATGCTGGTAACAGCCAGAGAAGGGCCATGCTCCTCCTCTGCTGTGACAGGCTCCACTCTGAGCCTCAGGATCCTCCAGCCCATTGTTACATTCCAAGTCCATTAGGTCCCAGCCTTCTGAACACAGGGTTCTAGGACCTCAGTCCACAGTGCCCACCCCCCCCCCCAGCATGGGCATCACCAGAAACAGCTCCGTGAGAGCCTCCAAGTGGGAATGTGGTGCCTGCAGGTCCCTGGCCACGTGTGTGCCAGGCCCCATGCAAGCATGCTCAGACTTGCCCTTGCCCTCAGCCAGCATGTGAATGCAGCCACATGAGCTCCATGGAGAAAGCGGGTGGCAGGCACAGTGCAAGAGAAGCTGTATTGGGGCCATCCCAACCTCCCAGGGGAGCCCCATGGATGCGCACTTCACCCCATCTGGCAGGTGCACCTCATCACCCAGACGCCGAGAATCCAGGCAGGGAGACGGAAGGTGTCTGAATGCACATGTGCCACTGCTCAGTAACAGCCTGTGCCAGACAAAACAGAAGTAAGGAATCAGATGGGACAAGAATTTAAAGCTGAAAAATGTGTTTAAATGTTCTAGGATTGGTAACTATGGGTGTTAAAGACTGAAGCAAAGCTGCATGATTGTGGAAGGGGCTCAAGGAATGGATCCCAAACCACAGGGGTCTGAATGGCAAGCCCTGCAGGGGACCAGGAAGCCAGAGCCCAGAGGAGCCAGGAGGCCGAGGAGCAGTCTGTCCTCCTCAGAGGCAGGTGAAAGGACCAAAGAGAGGAGGAGCAGGTTCCATGGAGGTGGCAAGGAAAGGTGTGGCTAGCCCCTGTGGCCACAGCCTGGTATGGAGAGGAAGGTGTACATGGGATGCAGACACTTTGAAAGTGAAGAAAAAAAGCAAGAATTCCACAGATTCAGAAAAAAGGTATTATCAGCTCCAAAAGGTTCACAGAAGCCCAGTTGGATAGATTAAAAATATAGAATAAAATATAATTGTGACTTAGAGACATTAGAATGAAACTTAAGATCATCAAAGGAAAAAGAAGAGTCTAAGAACATTCAAAGGGAGAGTGCGGGTTACCTGCAAGATACAAAACGGGACTAGGGAAAAGATATGGGAGTCTCAGGGTTACTATTAAGAAGAGGGTACCCACTCATGGGAGGAGGAAACATGGGCTCCAGGAAGGGCATGCAGAGGAGCTGTCCTTTCCATGTAGGGAGACACGCAGGCACATGCAGTCACTAGCACCTGCCAGTCGGTGACAGAGGCCACAGGCTGTATTGTGTGAATAACACACATTAAAAAATAAACAGCTAAGTAGGAAGTTCCATTTCTGGCAATAGAACACCTGGAATGCTGTGAATTACAAGCATCACAGAAGGAAAAGCTGAACTCGTGAAGCCTTTCCAGCCAGAAATGAAGGAGGTCTGGAAGAGTGTGGGGTGGGGCCGGAAGACTGCAAGTCTGGCAGCAAAGGGTGTGGACTGAATAACCACACGATGGCAGGTGGAGAGACTGCAGCCCCGCAGGAGGGAAGCTCAAGCCTGAGGCATGTTTTGAGAAGGGCCGCATGGGACGAGTCTGTGACATGGTGGCCTAGGTATGAGGTCGAAGTGAACATGATGCTCTCTGAAGGGAGGCACCACAAAGTCAGCCAAACTGAGCTCAGAAGTGTAAACTGCCAGTCACATTGGGGAACCAGCTCCCACTGACATATAGAATACATAGCCTATGTATCTAATGTGAAATAAAGGATTTGAAGACATGAACATATAAAGGAGATTATCAAAATGTTAAAAAAAATTGAAAAAAGATCAGAGAGATGAAAATTAAATTATCTGAAATTAAAAGCACAATGGTGTTTTTAAAGAGTTGTAGCTAAAGAGAGTTAGTAACCAGAAAATCAATCTGCAGTAATTATCCAGAGAGTGGCCCTGATGAGGGAGACAGAAAACATGAGCTTCTAATGAGAGGTTTAAAGATAAAAGACATCAAGGACAGACTGGAAAAGTCTAGCAAATGTTTAATAGAAGCTTCGCAAGGAGAAAAAGAAAGCACAGAGAAAAAAACTGTCAATGTGATGATGGCTCAAGACTTTACAAATAAATTCCAGACATTCACTCTCAGACTTAGCACAATGGCTCCCAGGCACTATGACAGGACGTGAAACCGGCACCCGGGAGTGTGTGTTGTAGGCTACCTTCTTGTCAGAGATATTCTCAGCACCCACAGGCTTGTTTTGGCTCACTGTAGGAAAGGTTTCTGTTCACAGTCCACTGGATCCAAGGCAGGAAGTCACGGTGGAGAGGCCTGGCAGAGAAGGGCTGCTCATGGCATGGTGGACAGGAAGCAGAGAGGGTGGAGGGAGAGTGGGCAGAAGTTAAACCTTCTAGGCCTCCCTTGCCATGAGCAGCTCTTCCCCACAGACCCTCCTGCTAAGAGCAAGTCGGCTCTGCACCTTCCTAATCCAGTCACCCTCCAGCACTGCCACCTATGAGCCCTGAGGCTTTGAGGGTCAATTTAGATCTAAACCATGAGGTGCTAAAACCAAACCACATTAAAATCCTAAATCGACCAGTGAGAATGAAACAGATTACCAGAGCACAAAACAGCAAAAGCCCAGTCACATCAGTGGTAGGTTCTATAGCATAGGGATAAAAAAATAAAATCATCCTTATAAATGCAAGATGAGTGTGTGTGCAAACGTGTGCTTGTGTGTGTCCATTCGCGCTAGCGCACACGTGTGTGTGTGTGTGTGTGTGTGTGTGTGTGTGTGTGTGTGTGATGAAGACCTCTCCTGACAAATGGTAGACAATACTGCTGTGTCTTTCGTGCTCACAGAAGTGACCTGGCAGGCAGTGGAACTGTAGCCATGGCTGGGTGAAGTCCCTCTGTAGATGGGAGAGCATGGCCTTAAAAAGAGAGCAGAACTAGAACCCTCCACTTGGAGGGAAGGCAGAGTCTGTGGTTCTTGTGGGGCTGTCAGATGCACCTCCAATGTTTCCGGTTCCACCAGGAAGAGGGATGTCACCATCAGGAGAGGGAAGGAGCTCTTCAGAGGAGCCCAGACAAGGTGTGCATCAGCCTTTGGGGAGTGGGAAGCAGGCCAAGGACTGAGAGCGGATTGTTCTGGCCCCTCTATGGACCAGAACCTGAGGTCCCCAGTCAGCAGGAGAGGAAAGAACAGTTTAGGGCACTGACCATTCAGGTGTGGCAGGACCAGCAGTGCGGTTTCCCCATGAACCTCTCTGTTCTGAGCTGCTTGAGGACAGATATGGAGATGGCCTGATGTGGAGCAGCCATGGCCATGGGGGCAGTCTAATATGGAGAGCCAAGGGTGGGGGTGGCTTCATGGGGCTCAGAAAGCAAGAGACTCAGGAGTACTAGGCATTTGCAACATGCACGTGCTTGAAGTTAGGCACCAAAACCACTTGCCTGCTGGGGCCTGCAGAGGTGGGCGTGGACAGCGCCTCATGAGGGGCAGAAGCAGCAGGAGCACTGTGTGCTGATGCATGTAATAGCCCTGCTGTGAGCACCTGAGGTCCCCAGTCAGCAGGAGAGGAAAGAACAGTGCTTCTCTCTCGCCTTGGGAATCCATGGGAAAAGACAAATCCTGGCTGTTCTTTTCACCCGTGTGCCTCTGTCCCAGCGGAAGCACCACAATGGATGAGCGAGGAAAGGACTGGACCACGGTCCCCGCTGCCTGCGGGTCCCATGCTGGCCCTTGCAGTCACGCGGGGTCTGCTCTGCGTCCAGCTCTGCTGTGTCTATTTGTGGTTACCGATCCGCTGCTCCACCACCGATTTGGTTTTATTTTTTCCTGCCTGCCTTAGCAGCTGATTGAGGCGTAATCAGCTGGATCAACAGAGAGCTATGCAAACTCACTGTTCAAATGCCATAAATAACTCAATGGGCCACTTTGCACTGGTTATTTCTGTTCCTTACAAAAGGGCTTATGTAACTCCCATACAACTCAATATTGGAGTTGTTATCGGGGTGGGGAGAGAGGGGAATATAGAGCTTTTCTCTCTGAGAGAAATCCCTATATATAGTCAGCCTTCTGTTATTGGGGTGCTGCCCTGAGGAATTTCAGTGTCCCAAGAGCGCCTCCCTCACTGGCCCATGGTCAGCAGCCTCTGCACAGGAACTTCAACCTCCTAATGCTGTGGAACAAACCAGCCCCAAACAGTGACCAACTATTGTTTCTCAAGGTTCTTACTGGCTGATTGGGCCCACGTGAGAGTAACTTGTACATCTGCCTCAACCAGGAGCCCGACAGAGCCCAGCCTGCTCAGGAGCCCCACAGCTGGGGCTGCCCACGAGCCAGGACTCCCCACCCCAGGCCTCCTCCAGGAACGTCCGCCTGGCTGCCTCTTGGACCTGGATCACACACTGTCCCACCCAGGGCCCCTCACAGGCAGAGCAGGTACTGGGCAGGAGCAACAGGTTCCAAGACTCAGCAGCTGCACTTCCAGGGAGCCTGTGGACCACCATGTCCTGCTGTATGCCCTGTGTCAGTGCCCAGCTGAGGGCTAACATAAGAGCCCAGCACACAGGGGGTGAAAAGGCAGGCACAATGCCCTCTGCCACTGGCAAGTTGCTGTCCACTCTGCCATCCACTACTCTTCCCATCACTCTGCCATCTACCATGGTTCTCCCCAGGACAGGTGCAAATGCTGTCTCTCCCTAGAACTGAGGGATCCCTGGACCTATCCTGTGTGGCCTGGGTCCCAGTTGGCTCCTGAGCTTTCCTGGTCATCCAGAATACATACATTACCTGCCCATGGAGCCTGGCATGTGTACTGTGGGAGCCAGCATCAGGCTCTGCCTGCTTTGCAAGTGGACTAACGCCGTTCAGTCCAAAGCAGCACCCCAGCCAGTGCAAGATGAGGCCAGGACACCAGGTACTTTGGGGGGGGGGAAGGGTACATGCTGTGAGAGGCCTGCAGGCTAGATGGAGAAGAGAGTCCCAAGGGGGCAGCAGGACTGAGAGGCCACACAGACCCACCATGGAGCAGCTGACACTGGCCCAGGAATTCTGTAGACCAGTGAGAATAACATTATCTCAGCTCCTGGCTCTTGTGTTATGATATCCAGACAAAGCTTCCACCCCATGGGTCAGCTGAGGAGTCAGTCAATAAACTAGGCATTGAGATCCAGCCACAAGTGTTGTGGAGGAATCACTGTGATGAACAGTCCAGAGATAAAGCCTGGGCTATGGCCTCAATGAGTTTGTGATCTGTCTACTGTGGCTAGAGCCTGGAACCCTAAAGCCCCCCAAGGGCTCATGCATGGAAACCTGATCTAAGTGTCTGTTACATCTCAACCTACACAAAGTATGAAATGCCTGACTGATTAGTAAAACGCAGTTCCAATGTGTTTGTGGATGACTGGCATCCCGGCGGCAAACTGGAGGAAGTCCTACCCTGGATGTGGGTAGCACTGACCAATAAACTGGCAGCCTGGCTGGAATGAAAAGGGAAAGGAGGAAGTGGGTCACTGTTCAGAGCTCCAGTCTGGTGAGAAGCTGGGATCAAAAGGGAAAGGAGGAAGTGAGTCACTGTGCAGAGCTCCAGTCTGGTGGGAAGATCCGCCCTTTGCTGTCATCGCCTTTGAACCTCAGCCTTCAGTCTTCTCAGCCTCCAGCAGAGACTCACACAGCAACCTTCCGGAGCTTCCAGGCCTTTAACCTTGGACAGCTGGTGTGTCCTTCACCCCTCTGGTTCTGTGGCTTTCACCTCCTCAAGCTGAGTGGCTGTGGATCCTCCAGCTCTCCAGAGTACACATGGCTACTGTGGACGCTTCTGCCTCTGATCCTGAAAGCCTACCTAATGTGTCCTTGCAAAATTAGACATATATGTCTTCCTGTGTGCTCCTCTCAATACAAAGTGGCAAGCTGAAGAGGTGACAGAACCTGTAAGAGGAGCCTGAGCAGGCTGAGTAGGTCACAGGCTGGTTACTCAGAAAGGACTAAGACAGTTAACTTGGGCTTCCATAAGAGCAGTTTGTTACAAAATAGCAAGCCTGGTCTTTCCCACCTCGGACTTCCTGCATTACACGTACCTGCCATGATGCTGTCTGCCACAGTCCTCTCCAGAGGTCAGACTGATGGACTCTCCACATGCCCAACTTTCAGCTTCCAAAACTGTGAGGCAAAGAAACCTCTCCTCTTTATAAAGTGTTCAGTTTTCAATACTTTGTTATCACAACAGAAAATGGACCAATGCAAGGATTATGTATACGGAGGGCTCTGGAAAGAACTGGTCCTAAAGAAAGAGAGGCAGACAGCCAGGTCCAGGCCAAGACTGAGTCCTCCATGGTCAGCCCTGGGCTGCCCTGTGCTGTGGCTTCTGCTCATGCAGCAGTTCTGGGTTCCTTTCCCTAACTGCACTGCTTTCTCAGACAGCTCTGAGCTTAACCTTCTGAATGTTGAAGCCACTGCCTTCCTCTCCTCCTTCTCCCCATCCTCACCACAAACCCTCCTGTAGACCCTCAGCTCAGGCCTCCTCCTGATCTAGAATCAGAGCAGGCCCCTGGGCCATTTGCCCTGCCTGGCAGCTGCTGTTGCAGTGGTTTCCAGCCAGCCTGCAGCTTCCACCCCCGCTGTCTGCGGCAGGCCCAAATTTCCTCTTCCACCTGGGATGTAATTTGGGGGATTATGCTTCTCCATGGCAATTCATCATTCCAGGTTTAGGGACTATTTATTTAAAGATTGCCTTTGTCACTCATTCTGCCTTATTTGCCTTTCAGCCTGAAGTTATTACCCAGGTTCCAGGGGCTGCCACATACCTCCTGTCTCCCTCTACAGGCCCTGCTGCCATTTTTCATTAGCTTTACAAGGCCTGGGAAATGTCGGAATGGAGAAAAGCTGTGCTGGCTGTGATCACCCCATGTTGACTTCCCAAGTCAATATGTTCAAAGCTGGGGCCTCCCTCTCTCTACTGCACTCCCAGCCAAATGGGTGTCTGTGCTGAGGGGCTGGATTTCTGGCCAAAGGACTCTTCATGATCTCTCCAAGGGGATGCTCCCCAGCAGACCCCATTCCCACTAGGCATGGAAGGTTTCAGGTACAAGCATAGTGCCGGCTGCTCTGTGACAGGAGCCTATCACAGAAGAGAGCTTCTCCCTTTGCAGAGTATAGCCAGGCAGTGGGGTGATGGCACAGGGTCACCCCCATTGTCCAGGGGCCCCATGTCTAAAAGTTCTAAATGGTCAGAGCTGAGCTGTCCTAGGGGCATTTGGGTGGTGGGAGGGAGGGACTCAGCAAAAGGGCAGGAACAGTACCTTGTTCCCAGGGACTGGGGACTGTGGTGGGTATACAGAGCACTCTAGGGCCTTGGGGTCTTGAACAGGGCCAGGAAGTTCCCCAGGCAGAAGCTGGGACAGAGCCCAGGGAGCCAAGTTTCCTGGTCTGGGTGGCTGTTCAATGGAGCACTGGGAAAGGTGAGTTTACTTCTTCCTGGGCCTGCTGCACTAATCACCTTCCATGTGTGTGCAGGTCCTGTGGTAACCACCACAAACAGGGAACAGGGCCATTTTTGCTTACAGTTTTAGAGGTTTCTGACCCGTTGCTATGGACCTGTGATGGGTGGCTTATCTTGGTGAGAACATAGTATGTGGTACAGACAAACCATTCATCTCAAGCTAGGGAGCCACAGAGAACAAGAATGAGGACTTGCGTCAACACCCCACCAAGGGACACTCCCAATAACCTGCAGCCTCCCACCAGGTTCCAGACTTCCCAGGAGCACCATAGATGGAACAAAGGCTTGTCACATGGACCCTCATCATGAGGACAGATTGGAGCCCAAAGGCATGGGATCCCCAGCCTCCACTGCCTGCCTCTGATGGCTAAAGGCTATGACTGCTGAGACTTCAAGATCACTCCTTGAGGACTCAGCCTCTCACTCTCCCCAGAATCCCACTGACATGCCTTGTATCTTCTCCTTGGCCGACCTGAGGCTCTTATCTCTGATCCTATCCTCTGAAGGTCTATCTCATACCTCTTCCCACTGGAATTTTCTTCTGGAGCCTCCAGCCTCCCCAGTGGTTGGGGAGGTTTGGGGTGGTGAGTGTGTGGGAAGAGTTGGGCCACACAACTAGGCAAAGAATAGCTCCTTTTCCTCAGTTTCACTCAAAGACTCCAGGTCAGGAACCCAGATTTTGATGGGTCAGGATCAATGATCTTTGAAAAGCATATATTGGAGTCATTCTCCATCTCAGATACCTCATGACTTTTGGAAACTTCTATGTATACACAGTTTTCAGAAATAGATGAGGCTGTGGTCCAAGTGACTGATTGCAAGTCTCTAGTTAGTCTTTGGGTCTGGGACATGATTACTTCTGCAAGTCCAAAAGGGTTGATCAGATGGCTCAGTCCAGAGCAAGAGGTTCACAAGGAGATTGTCTAGACAGAAAAGGCAGAAGGACTGGAGGGTGGAGTCCTGATGCCTCTGAACTCCTCATGTTCCACCTTCTTCAACCCTGGTTGCCGAGAAGCAGAACATAGAGTTGGCGATAGGAACATGGCACTTACCAGTCATCTCTGCTATCTTCCAGTCATCCTTGCCAGCTGTCCCTCACTTGTGAAGCCCTTCTTTGCTGATGTGGTCAGGCCATAGTGCAGGGAGGATGCTAGTTAATGTTGGCTTTCTGGCTGGGGTTTCCTTTAGAGTTAGCTTTGCCTTTTGATGCTCTGAATTTCTGAATTCAGGGTCATGCCCCCTGTAGATGCATAAAAGTAACAGATGAAAAAAAGCTGAGAAGCTAGGGGATCCTTCTATGAACAAGAAGGGGGGCTACCACTAGAGAGCCCCAAATGCGTAGGCCTAGACCACCCTCTTTAGAGAAACACCAAGGAGATGAAAAGGGGTGCAGAAGGGAAGGAAGCAGGTGAGGCGGTGCTAATGTGCTTGGTAGGCAAGGGCCACTTGAGTCTGGGAGAGGGCCACCCAGGGGAACACAGGATCTCCAGGGCCTCAAAGCTCAGGGGAGCTGGGGATTGGATTTAAGGACACCACGTACTACACAGGAAGCAGGAACTTAAGCTCACACTGTAGGGTGACCAGCAAGAGGGGTCGTTCTCATCTGCAAAGGAGAGAATATGCTTCAGTTAATTGAGGTAGAACAACATTGGGAGTATGTGGGTGCAAGAGAGAGGCAGGCACTTAAAGGGGAAGAACGGTTGTCCAAGACGAAAGCCAGGGTGCCTCCAAACTAAGATTAATGTTCAAGATCTGTCCAGTGCTGACCCAGCTCCAGAAATAGAACAAATGTTTCAAGTTGCTCTGAAACAAGACTTGTCCACCTGTCCTGAAGGGCCACAGAGGACGCCAGACCTCCTTCACCCTCCTCACCCTGCCCTCTTATCTTCATTCCTCTCTGGCCCAGATGACTATGAACACACAGAGCAATGAGTGAATGTGAAGAGAAGCTAAGAGGACATGGCCATCACTCAGAGCAGTAGACTGCTGGCTTTCTCAGGACACAGGCTGTGAGTTCATATGTAAACGCACATAGATGAATTCTTTGGAGTTCACTCAGATGAGTTCATCTCTGTGTTCACATGGATGTGAACTTTTCTTAGCAGAGGTATTCCCTCTTCATAGGATGGAGTTAAACATGATTTGTCAGTTGGGCTCACTAGGGGAGGAGATTTAATACAAGTGTATATGCATATATCACTGTGTTCACATACTGTGCAACCCTCAGCCATGTGGGGTCACAAGCAGCCACCGGCACAGCCCCTCAGTGAGTCAGTAAACCCGTTGTGGTGCTAAGCTTATCCACGGGGCATATTTTCTCCAAGTTGACACCACAACTAACTCTCACACATTCTGGGCCTTGTCCCACCCCAAAGGGCTCTGTGACATGCAGGTGCACTGTTAGCATCACCCTCCAGGACTTTGAGCCATGGTACCATTACAGCCAACTTCAGAGGACAGACAAGGAGTCTGGGCAGTGGTCTAGGTGGGAGGGTTCCAAGTCCCAGTTCTCAGAGAGAGGAGGCTGTGGCCTGAGTGCAGGGGCCAGCTGGAGGGGTGATAGACACGCTGACACTGAGGTTCTGCAGGAGGTGGAGAAGGCAGAGCAGAAACCCCCAGTTTCCTCTTTTTATCTGCACGGAGGTCTCCACACCCAGCTACAAGGCACTGAGCTAGAAGCCTGGAAAACACAGCCTGTAAAGGTCAAGTCCAAGAACAAACAGGCCCGTAGTTCCAAGCAAATATCTCTGGCTGAAGCACGGCATGGCCACTCAGACTGAGGAAGTGGAACTTCCTTGTACTTCAAGCAGGGAAGGTGGGGGCTGCAGGCCTGGGTGAGCACCTGACCTTCTCACACCCAGAACACACACTTTCTGCTCATCTTGCTGGGCTCAGTGTGGACCCAAAGTTTGGACCTCCAAGACTCGATCCCCAAGTCCTATGTTGATGGCACATGGAGACAGGGCCACAGGGTCCAATCAATGATGTCATGAGAGTGGCCCCTCTGATGATATTAGAATCTTCCTGAGAGGCCCTATCAGACACATACTTGCCCTGTCTCACCCAGAACTCTGCCATGTCATGATGCAGCAAGAAGCCCTGACTAAGAGGCCAGTACCAAGAACTATAGCCAAATTAGTTTTTTCTTTACAGGTGACCAGAACTTGGGTGTTTGTCAGAGTAACAGAAAGCTGACTAAGACACAGCTCATAACTTCTCATATTTTAAAACAACAGAATATCTGTAAGATTCAGGAACAGAGAGGGAGAAATATCCCCAAACGTACTAGTCAGGGTCCCAAAGACTGTGTAGAACCTGTCACCAATTTGCAGGTCCTTACCCACCCAGCCATTCTGTATGCTTTTTATTATCTTGTAAATGACAAGTATGGCTCATGCAAACCCCTGCCGCACATCCTAGCTCGGGCCTTTTGAAATGATCCCGCATGAAATGTATGTCCAGCTATTACCATTTTGCACACAATAGCAGAATCACCGGCCCTCTGGAATTTATAGAGGATGGCAATTTTAATCATCTTTTATGGTCTGCCTTAATTGTATATCATTTTTAATGACAGTTTAAAAAATAAGTTATTCTTGCTGACATCTTTATGACCTCTTTAATACCACAGATCAGGAGTTTTATTGCATTGCATTCTGGGTATTATACACAAAGCAGGAAGCCAATGGGGGGAAAATTGCCCTCACGAAGTTGGAGATTGTAGGGAAGGAAAATGCTGATCATGGGCTCACAGTGCAATTGCTCTCGATTACATGGTTTACCTCAGGCTTTTATTTCTGTGTCTGTATAATAATTGTAATTTTACTGCAAAAGCTGAGTGTTGGATAAAGGCTTCTCTTCAGGAGTAATTTAATTTCATAAAAACGTCCTGCCCAGGGTCAGTATTATGGAAAAACCAAAAGGATTCAAGCTGCCCTCCCACCTCCAACAGTGGCCACCCTCTCCCAGCCTGGATTCCTGGCTTTGGCTCCACTAGGGAATTTCTTAATATCGGTCTGAGAGGAAAGGATCAGAAAATTGAAGGCTCACTAATTATTAAACCAACAATGTTCTAACCTCTTTTCAAAAGTTTTGAGCAGAGGAAAAATGCTAAGCAAACAAGAAAAATACACCTTTTGTCTCCCTGTGGATTGCTGTCTCTTAAGGCCTGCCGGGAACCAGAGAGCTTCAGAGCGAGCAGCCAGGCCATCACCCACGCCATGCGGGAACAGCAGCTCCTCCTCTCTCTGGAACTCCAGTGGGGCTCTCCTGTCAGCCCCGTGGATTCTTATGCAGTACTGTCGTGGGCTGCTTTTGCAGGAGGGTTGACAGGATGGCTGGTTCTTTCCATGGGAAGAGCTGATGGGCCGCTCTGAGTCCCTGGGCCTCCCACTGGCCCTGAACACTCCCAGGGCTGACGTCCAACAAATAACTAATATTATCTTAATGCTCCCTCGTAGTAGACTCCAAATGCCCTGCATCCAGCCCAGATCACCAGAGTTATCAAACTGAGACTTACTGTCCCTGTGTCTACTGCCAAGGAAACCCCACAGAGCTTTAAGATACTGAGTACCCTTGCAGGGTCCAAAGTGCTCAGTGAGATACAGGTCCTAAGGGCATATTTCATTGTGCAAGAGATGCTGGAAATAGAGCCCCTCTATAGAGAAAACTGACAGGTGAGCCTGACCAGAGTGAAGGGAGACTCTGAGCCGTGGGCCTGCAAACTCCCAGGTGCCCATGGGAGGTCTGAGAGAGTGTGGACAGCTCAGAGAGGCTGTGGAGACTGTACACAGATTACACCCACAGCCTTTGTCCTGTCAGTAGCATGTGGACATAGCAGCTCCTGTTTGAGGCATCCCTGGGAGTTAAGAAGTCAACACCTGCACCAAGTCTTGTTCTCCAGGATGAGCAGCCCATTCTTCTTGATAGCATCTCTGCTCTAATCTGGCCATAGCAATCACATCTAGAGAGACTCCCTGGGACACTCGGGTTCCACTGCTCCTGTCATGCTGTCAGAAACCGGAAGTTACTTGCCTGGGTACCTGAAGATCTCCACTAGGATCCCAAGATGGTATGGACAGCGCCTGCATGTGGGAAACACTGCCAGACCCTGTCTTGACCTGGGGCTGGCCAGACTGTCTTACTCCAAGCATGTCATCGATTAGCAGGCAAAAGGCTGCCTCATCTGCAGAAGTTCACTCATCTGAGGGTACAGGCACTGTTCCCCACAGCCCTGCTGCTTCCTGCCAAGGTCTGCAGGAGTGTGTCTGCCATAGGGATTACAGGGGCCTTGGACTTACACAGAGGAGGAGGTTGTGGTGTGCAGCCTGGGGCAAAGTCTCAGCTGCACTTCCTCTCTGCAGAAGCTCCTGGAGGGGCCTGGGGTCCAGGAGATGGCAGTCAGTCCAATCTGAGCCCTGACCCAAATCACTTGGCTTCACTGGTGGCCTGTGGGCATCCCAGACTTTTTAATTCCTCTAAAAGAGAAGCCAGGGGCCTCGGCTGGAACCTGACCCAGCTGCAGACTCCATGCTCTCGATGTCACTGAGGATGACCACAGCAGTCCCCCAGGGGATCAGTGACATGCAAGCCCACACAGAGGTGGTCTTCCCATGGCCCCTCAGGCAGCCAGCTGCTCTCTCCAGCTTCCAAAGGCTGCCTGCCATTTGGAGCTGTGCACTTTGCTCAGGAAGCTGTGGTCACTGCCCCCTAGCTGTTTTCCTCAGAAGCTGAACCCACCTTGCTGCCAGCCCGTAGCCTTGTCCTGTTCCCCACTCTGTGGGCTCCAGCATATAGCCTTTCCTGTGCCAATGCATCCCATGGGCAACGTCTGTGTCAAGCTGGCTCAGTCCTGGACACCAAGGGACATGGGAGGACAAGCAGGGCAGCCCTTCTCTAAAAAGGGTGGTGGGACAGTGCACCCAAGTACTACTCAGGAGGGAAGAAGACACGCATACAAAGCACACCCACGCTGAGCGGAGGGCAGTCAAACAGAAAAGTAGCACATGCTGTATAAGTCCATTAATACCCAAAATCCTAGCAAATGCACAGGATCCCTATCAGCAGCCAGATTCGAGGTTGCTGGGTTTGGGGGCAGCCGGGAGGAGTGGACCAGCAGGGGATTAAAACACTTGGAGGTCATGGTGTCTCACAAATGTGTACACCCCCATGTAACTCCATGCATGAAGCAAACTGTCTTGTGTGAATATGCATATGAAATATATAGCTATACACATACGTGCATACATGTCAAAATTTACAAAACTATGTACTGTATGTGCATCATTTTATGCTAATCACACCACAAGAAAGCTGCATAAAGCAAAATGAATATGTTGAAGAAAACCTTCACATGTGGGGTGTCTACCTTCTTCATGAGAGGTGACCACCTGTAAGACTACAGGCTACCAGGACAGAACAGGGCCAACTGGCCGACCCACTCCTATGATTCTCCTCTTGGTGGACTGGTGTGCAGTATGTGACCCAACTCATCCCTCCCAGTCTCCTGGGCTCAGTATCTGGTCACCGCCTTTGCCTCTCTGCCACACTGTGCCAGCGGATTTTGGCTGCCTACTTGCCCAAACTCATAGGCCCTAGAAAGCAGATTAGACTGGGAAAGGTCTAACCTTGTGGATGGGCTGAGAACCTCAGAGCTGAATAGGCTGCTCACATGGCAGAATGGCTGGAGGAAGTGCACTGTGGGGCCATGGCCTTGGGGATTACACTCGCTCCAAGCCCCATGCTCACTTCCCCACCACCCACTTTCCTTTACCATGATGCTTCTTTCTTGGAACCAGCCAACCAGGGACTGAAGCCTTTGAAACCATGAGCTAAAATAGACCTCTCCCTCTCCAAGTTGTAGGTGTCAGATATTTTTTTCAACAACAGAAAGCTGACAGGTACAGTCACATGTCCTCACAAGATGGGCTCACCCAGGGCCAGCATTTTAAATAGTCTTTGTGGATGGCCCCAGTGGGAGCTGCCCTCTGGGTTCCAGCCTCCCCCGCTCAGTGTGGCCCACTGCACTTGGTCCTCCTCAACAGCTCTCCTGCGTCTCCTCAGAGGCTGCCTGATTCCCTGCTTCATCCAAGCCCCTGGTGAATCCTTAGTGCTTCAGTTGAGTACCCAGCACCCCTGACTTGTTTCCTACAGCTTCCCCAAGATGACCTCTAACACATTATCCCTCCTCCTACCACACTGTCCTCTCCCTGCCTCCACCCTCAGTCTGCACAATAGAGTCAGCGTGGGGGCAAGGAGAACACACAGAGTCCTCCCCTCAGCTGCATCCCATTCTCAGAACCCAACCTCCCTTCTGTGTATGAGTCCCTCAGCACCCTGGGCCCCTACGCCTTTGCTCCTGGCCATCCACTCCTCATTAACAGCCAGACTTCATCCATTGATTCAAGAAAGGACATGTGGGCTGTCTATCTTTCAGCTACTGCAAAGGGAGCCACTGTGAGGCTGGATGCACATACCTCTGTAAGGCTGCGCCCTGCCACACTCCAATGGCTGGATGCCATGGCAGGTGTGAGTGTAACTCACTAGAACACAGCCACTCTGGTTACCCTGTGGCTGCCTCACTCCATGCCCAACAGCACTGTGAGACCTGGTACTTCTGTAACCTGGCCAGCTCTTGACATAGATGGCCATTTTTTATCTAATTTTTGTCTAATAAGTGATACATCTTTCTGTTTTTAATTTGTATTTCCTTAATGACTAAGAATCTTGAGTACTGCCTACATTCTTATTTGTCTTCTAATTCTTGTATGAAATATATGTGATAAAGATTCCTGGCTTGGCCAGACTCTAATCAAGCTTGGAACCTTCTCTGAGCTCCGTCTTCCTTGTGAAATCCAACTGTACCTAAAGAAAGCTGCTAAATTTCTTATCCAGAGCACCCTGCCCAGTACATTTCACTTCTCAGATAGCCAATCAGGGTCCTCATCCTCCACCATGTACCAGACAGGCCACCTTGTCTGCTTTCAGCAGAGGTCCTGTGAGATCTCTTTAGCAGATCCCACCCCCAAGGTTTCCAGTAGTCACTTTCCAATCACTGACCCCTACCTGTTCCCAAACTGTCCCCTACTTGCACATATTCTGTTCAAAATCAAGCCAGCCTCACTCCACCACATACCCTTTTGCAGTAAGCCTTATGTTCATCCTGATAGCCCTTAAGAAAATCTTCCTTACTGTACTTTTACAAGTTCATTGAATATTTTTTCTTTAACATATATTCAGATCAACAGAGTTCTTTATACATTCTGGAAAGAATTATTTTACAAAAAAATGAATTATTTTACCAACTACATGAATTACAAATATTTTCTTCAAGTCTGTGATTCATCTTTTATGCTAGCAGATTTGGTAAAGAGTAGAAATTTTTAACTTCAGTAAAGGCCAATTTGTGAACTTTCCAATATAGAAAAGCTTTCAGAGTCATAACCCAAGATGTCTTAGTCTAGTTCAAGATCACAATCCAAAGAGAATTCTTACAGTTTCAAATTTCAAATTTAAGTCTACAATCAACTTGTAGTTAGTTTTTGATTTGGTGTCAGGTGTGAATTTAAGTTTATTGTATCTCACGTGGTCATATAATAGACCCAGAACTACATGTTTATAAAAAATAAAGATTACTCTTTCTCCACTGAATTATTCTTGTGCCTTCATCCTACTGCTCCATCTCATTTCTCCACTTGTCCATCTTGATGCCAATAGCAGATTGCCTGGATTAAATGAGCTTTATAAAAACCAGGCCAGCCTAGTCTTCCAGTCATATTCTTCTCAATTAAAGTGGTTTAGACTGTTTTATGTCCTTTGCATTTTCATATGAATGTTAGCATGTCCATCAATCTCTACCAAAATAGTCCAATTAGGACTTCGATTATAATTACACTGAGTCTGCAGATCCATTTGAAAATAAAACAGATGCACTAAACACATTAGCTCTCATGACCGGGGCATACTCTGTTTCTCAACTTATTTGACATAAATAGATATGTCTATATTTATACCTTTGTAAGTTTCCTTCAAAAGTATTTTATATTGTTCTGCAGTTTTGTCTTTAAAACCTTTGACAGATTTATTCCTTCATATTTTTTATGCTTTTATAAATGACATTTTTGTTGTGTTTTCAATTTTTTGTTGTTAGTAAAATGAAGCATAATCATTTTTATAGATTTATCTAGTTTCCTACAACCTCAGTAATTTCATTTATTTGTTCTGGAACTTTCTGTCAATTTTGTTGGATATTTTTTGCATGTTACCTGCAAGCAAACACAGATTTACTTCTTCTTTTATAATTTGAATGTCTTTTGTTTTCATCTCTTATTGCAATGGCAAGAATGTGTTAAATGTAAGCGGGAAGTCAGGTAACCTGGATCCTGCTGATGTAAAGGGAACACATTCAGTCCTGGCTATTTGGTGCTGTGCCAGCCCTGGACTCTTTACAGATCCCCTGTTCCGGGTTACATTCACCACGTCTTTTAACTTTCTGTATTTCTTATGCTCTGAACCCCTGGTGTCTTTGTGACCCTGAAGGACTGCTCCTCTCTGAGTGGCCACATCCTAGAAATAGGAAGGAACTCACCTGAGTTACTATTTCACAAGCAAACAATCCAGTTCAGAGAGCATCCACACCGACCACCTCCTTCGTGGGTGTCTCTTCCCTGTGCTGTCAC
>PVIR01008075.1:0-58139 GCA_004026965.1 Petromus typicus
GATGTGAAGTTGGTTTTTTGTGTAAATATCTTGCTAAATTTCTTCTAATAATTTATCTATAGGCTCTGAAAGTAGTGATTTTTTTCCTTTCTTTGTGGTCTTTATAGTTTCACTTTTCATTTATTTTTGTTTCTTTATTATTTTTGTTTGGTTTGTTTTTTTGATACAGGGCCTGGCTAGGTAGTTCATGCTGCCCTTGAACTCACTATATAGCCCAGGCTTGACTCAAACTCAAAGGAGTCCTCCTGCCTAAGCTTCTCAAATGCAGGAATTACAGGCATGCACCACCATGCCTTGCTGTTTTTGTTACTTTAGTCTGCTAAGTAGAACTATCTGTCTAGTCTTATCTCAAAGGTAATGAGTTTATCTTTTAAGTGTGATGTTTGCTGGAGAGTTTTTGTAGCTGTCTTTTGCAATGGTAAGGAAATGCAGTTTCTTTCTGTTTTATTCCTGACTATTTGTTTTAGGTTTTTTTAGTGCAGGGATTCAACCCCCCCCACACACACACCCCACCAGGGATTGAACTCAGGGCTTTATGCTTGCCAGACAGGTGTAGTGTCACTGAGCTGCATCCTTGGCCCTCAGAGCCAGGGCCTCCTACATGTTGAACAAGCACTCTAGTGCTGAGCTACATTCCCACTTAACCCCTTTTAGAAATCATGAATCAATATTAAATGTAATCAAATAATTGTTATTGTTACATATTTAATGATTACTGTATTTTTTCTCCATTGATTTGATAGTGTAGTGAATAAATGAAACAGCCTTTTCTTTTTTTTTTTTTTCGAGACAGCGTCTCGCTTTTGTGGTTCAGGCTGGCCCTGAGCTCAGCCTCCAATTCACATCACAGCAATCCTCCTGCCTCTGCCTCCCAAGTGCTGGGATTACAGGCGTGAGCTACCATGCCCGGCACTGTGGTATGTGGTACTGATTGCTACTGGGTGTGAGACTGCACACCTAGTCTGATTGCTACTGGGCGTGAGACTGCACACCTAGTATTGTATGTAGTAAACCGGGGATCAAACCCTGGTCCTTGTGCTTGCAAGACAGGCACCAGAATCACCAGGCTAAATCCCTGGCCTGAAACAACCTTTTCAAATAGCCTAACTCAATCATGATGTACCACATTACATTGATTATAATATGTTATTATTTTATATCCTACTAAAAAAATATGATACTGCCATAATTGTTAAAACTTTCCCTGAATTCAGAGATAAATTTGAAAAAATAAATCTTAGATTTGATGAAATGAAGCACTGTATTTTGTAAATACCCTTTGTTTACCAGTATAGTATTTTGTTTTTAAGATTTTGCATTAGTGTTTATAGTCATATAGTCATAGTTTTCTTCATATTATAGTTGTCTTTATAATCAAAGTAGTAAAATAAATAAATTGAGTAGTCATCTCTCCCTTGTTCTTTGATAGCTGTGTGTCTTTCGAATTATTCATTCCTTGAAAGCTTGGCAAAATATACCAATAAAATAGCTACACTCATTTTGGGAGATAGAGGACAAAGAATGTTTTTACTTTAGTAGTTATAAACTTTCCATATTTTCTATTTTTGTTTCAGTTTGGGTATATTATATATTTAAGAAAACGTTTATGATAAACCACTTCTCAAATTATTGGTGTTCACACTCATGATCCTATTTCTTGCCAAAGTAATTTTTTAAACCAGAAATTAGAATATATTGTTTTCCCAATTAAAACAACACCCTGTGCAACTTCGGATAAGGGGTCTTTGTAATCTGGCCCCATCTTTTGTAGTAAATTCATTTCCATCCACTGTATTGTTTGTACTGTGTAGATTGAACCGCTTACTTTGTTCTCTGAAAAGGTATTATACTGGACTCTTTCCAGCTTCTATGCTTTACATGTCAGCCTTTCTTTAGGTTTTTGCATCCTCTTCTTCCTTTGAAACTAGTCTAAGGCTTTGCTTCTCAAGGCAGCTACAAGTGACCTGTAATCTGATTTAAATGATTGCTGTAGAATTCTGTGCATTCTTCAGTCCCCTTGTTATAAAATATTACATCTGTTTTCATGTCATGTTGTAGGTATGCGGAAGCTCTCATGTGACAAGTGAATGAAAAATACATGAGGGCATTTCCTTTTTTCTTCCTTCCTTCCTTCTTTTCTTTTTTTTTTTTTTTTTTTTCCTTTCTTTTCAGTTAGGGCATCCTATTTCTAATGAAATTTCTGTGTTTTGCTCAACAGTAACAACTGAACGTCCTGTGCAGGTGAAGGTGGTCAAAGTCAAGAAATCTGATAAAGGAGATTTCTACAAAAGGCAGATTGCTTGGGCGCTTAGAGACCTTGCTGTTGTAGATGCCAAAGATGCTATCAAAGTATGTTTTTCTTAGTTTGTTGACCTGTATTCAGAAAATGTCTTTTATTTTATAATATAGTATTATGTGTTCTAAGATGACCTAAGCTTGTTTTGTGAGCGCTGGTCTTCTAACCTAATTAGGAATTAGTCTAAATTAGTCACTCTTCTACCTCCTCACCCCACCCCACTTATTTCATTGTTTTTGCTTTCTTAAAGCTCTAATTTTTGCTTATACACAAGCTACACAAACTAGAGAAAAATAAGTGAGGTATATTTCTGTGTGTATAGAATCTGTAAATTAATATAGATTTGAAAGTGTTGTATCCTGTTAATTTTTTTCATTGTTTTGGTAAAATCTGGTTCATAGTTATGTGTAACATAATGTGTGTAACATGTTATGAGTAACATAACCAAAGTGAGCCCTCCCTAGTTATTTTCGTGGGTTAGTGCAGAATCAGCATCTGAGGCAGGCATGCTGTCCTTTTGAGCCACAGCTTTGATGTTTGTGATTCAAGTAAAGGAAGTGATAGTGGGTTACATACCTTATCTTATGGATTTAAAAACGCCTTTTTCTTACACCACAATCAAACTCTAAGGAATTTGAGTAATGTAAACATCATACTAAAGGACTGCTTATATTCATAGCAAGTCAAGAGTTTTTACTCCAATACCCTATTTTCAGAGACATGAAGTCGAAATTCTCTGACTGACCCATGTGTCACCTTCTCTCCAGTCAGGCCCCTCATATACCATTAGAGAATACTTTGCACCCCCTCCACTGTGCTGCTGATGGGACTAATAGCGAAACTTACACTAACGTCACGACAAGTGTGCTTCCATTTAACTCTGTTTCATACATATATTTAAAAGGCACAAAGAAATAAGACATTTGTAAAGCAGCCTAGCATAATAAAATTCTGATTTTACTATTACTTTGACATAAATCTCTGAGGGTAAAAAAACTGAACAAAATGACAGATAGTTGAGACCGGTGTGGAAAAAAGAAGCCAAAACAATTTGTGGCAAGCCTTATCTGTATGATTCAGATTTCTTCCAAACGCAGAAATATCTTTTCTTCTTTTAAGTGTTTTAGGTAAACTAAGCCCATGTTTTATCCCTAGGAAATACTCAATGTTTAGAAAAGTAAGAAAACCGTTTGATAAGTGCTGGAAAAGTAGGAGTTTGGGGAGGAGTTTGGAAAGCAAAGTAGATGAGTTTTTTTAAACTTCAGTAAATTCTGTTACCCTGGGGAAAGATAAAGAGAAGGGACTTTTATGGTAGGTTTCTCTTAAGACAAACATTTTAGAAATGCATCTTCATTAAGAAGCCTTTTTCACTTTGCTGGTTTTTACTTCATGATCCTGTTGATGTACATAATTCACTAACACTTGATTGCTCATTTGAATGCTTTCTCTAAGCTGATGCCTCTGCTGATTTGCTTAATGGATTTTTTTTTTTCACCTTATGTAGGCACCTTGTTGTGTGTACCCTATATATGGATATAAAACATAAAATTTTTATACATAGCCTAACATTAGGCACTTAGCATCACACATTGATTTGTGTGAATGTTGCCACTAGAGCACTCAGCTGCTTTTATGGCATTATGGGAAGTATTCCCAGGAAAGAGATCATTTCCCATCAAGTTTCATGTTAGTTGCCAATATTCTTAATTTTTTTATAAGTAATAATGTAATTACATTTTCATTATAAATTCAAGGTTTTAATTTTTTGATACTTAATTCTTTTTATCAAGCTATAAGTTGAACTAATTAGTAGTTCCATGTTACTATTGTATGGTGACTATAACAGAGGTAAAATCCTGCTCCCTAAAATATGCCTTTTACAAATACTTTTAAAGTAAAAGGCTCATATAACTTCCCTTGGTTTTTAAGTCTCTCTACTTACATTTTGTTTCTCCTACATAGCACTTTAAATGAATAAAACAAATTATTCCTGTATCTTATAGAACATTTATAGCCATCTATGGTATAGAGGACTTTGAGTCTATTTTTTAATTTCTTGGAAATGAAAAATGTATATTTATATGTTTTCATTTTTCATGTAATAATTAATTCTATAGTCAAGGAAAAAGTACTAGCTTATCATAGAATTACTGGATAAAATACCTGATTTAGTTCTCTCAAATTGGTCCAGCTTCATTGTCACTTATAAATACTTTAAGGCCCACCACATTTTTGGTCTTTTAGACACCTGTATTTGTATTTTCAAAATACAAAGTACTTAGGGGTAGTCCTTGATTTTCTTCTCATTAGTACACCAAAGTGTGGATTGTGGGTTTATTTTTAATCATATATTATAATTAGAAGATTCATTCCCTGTTGAGGAATTAGTGTCATATCAGTTATCCTTCTTTTTATTTGTTTGAGGATTAAGCCTAGGGCCTCACACATGTGCACAAGCTCTCTACTACTGAGCTATATCCCAGCCCAATAATACTTTATGAAAGAAAAGACATAGCTCTGAAACTTTATGGGCAGTTTAAAAGGAAGATTAGATCCACAGCAAAACTGAAGTCCATTGTCATCTTACTGGCAAGGACTCTGAGCCCATGGCTATTAACTGTATAACCTGTACTTGACTAAAAGGGCTAAGTAACAGTGTGTTACAATTTTTCTTCCCCCTTCTTTTAAGCAATCAGCAAGTTTTTGCTATAAATTGAATTGTCTAAAACATTCTCTTCCAGTTATCTGAGTTTTACTTACCTTCTTTTCCCTACCAACAGCTTCAATTCCATTTTTTAATAAAGAGTTTACATTATTATTGAAGGCAATATGATAAAAAATAATTTTTGTATGTTTTTATTTCAGGAAAATCCTGAATTTGACTTACATTTTGAAAAAATATATAAATGGGTGGCCAGCAGCACTGCTGAAAAAAATGCATTTATTTCATGCATTTGGAAACTGAATCAGCGGTATCTCCGGAAGAAAATTGATTTTGTCAATGTTAGCTCACAGCTATTAGAAGGTAAAGTGAGAATGTGTATGTTAAATTGAGTGTATCTTTAAGTGAATATATAACCAGGTATTATTTGAAGTAAATAGAATGCAGAATTACCATAAGTCATAAAGAAATTTTAAAATAATTTTTCTGATTAAAGAAATGATGGGTTTTTTTTTTTTGTAGGACACTGATACATTAAATCAGTAAATCACTTACATATATATTCTCAGAGATAAGTACTGTTAACATTTTGGTAGATATTCTTCTAGGCATTTTTCTACTCATATTTAAATGCTTTTTGAGAAATAAAATTCCATTCCATTTCTAACCACACTTTTTCACCTAGTGAACACTGTATGACTCAGTGAACACTTTCATATTGTTAAACACATACCCAACAATATTTTTAGTAATACTATAGTTCCTCCTATATGGATGTACCACAATTTAATTAGTTATCTAATTTTCCAATCTTTCCATACTTGTTTAGTATTGGATCTCAAATCTAGAGTCTCATGTAACACTGTTACTGAAGTATATCCCCAGGCCTCAGTCCTTCTGTATTTTAAACAGGTCCAACGTGAATGTCCTTGTAACAGTATTTTTGTGCAGAGTGTAGGTACAGAGTTAGGCTATGTAGTCAGATTCTGGTTTTACCATTCATTGTATGACTCTCATAGTTACTAATCTCTACATTTTAGTTTCCTTTTCTTAGATAAAAGAATAATAATAATATCTACCTTGTAAGGCTGTTGTTGTTAGGATTAAATTTCTTAGTTTTGCAAGACAAAAATTCTGATAATTATTGCAAATGCACAATGAGGTTTTATACTTTAAAACAGATTTCTTGGGCTTCTTTAGCTCAGTGGTTCCAGCATCTACCTAGCAAACACAAGGTTCGGAGTTCAGTCCTGGATACTACATACCACAGTGCCAGGCATGGTGGCTCATACCTATAATCCCAGCACTTGAAAGACAGAGGCAGGAGAATTGTTGTGAGTTTAAGACTAGCCTGGGCCTCATAGTGAGCTCAGGATCAGCCTGGACTAGAAACCAAGACCTGTCTCAAAAAAAAAAGATTTCATAAAAGCATAAACATTATAAGGAAATGGTTCTGCATGCCTAACATTGTGGATGCATTGTTAGCTGTGAACTAGCAATATGAATGCAATTTATTTTGTATTCTCTGTCTCAGAGAAAGCAGTTCAAATAACAGCTGGGATGTGGTTTGTTACTTTTCTTTATTGAGGAAATACACTTTGCTCTGTCTTCAATTATACATTTAAAAGAAAAATGAATTTTCCTGAGTTGTAGATTAGCATTTAATAATAGAAGCTTCTGTACTTCAGAAAAATTGAAACACCTGGAATTGCCTTTATGCAACAGTTTCAGTACCTGGATGGAAGCAATCTAGTCACTTGCTTGTGTCACTGCTTTGTTTTGTTTTCCTTTTTCTGTTCAGCCATCGGTCCTTTTCCCCTTAATTGTGGTATTCCTCCTAGCACTTAATCAGTCACATGCTATGCTTTTAGGTGTGATTCTTAGTACTGGCAGAAGCAAGTCACTTCTCTCACACCCTATATTGCTCCCCCAACAAGTACTGGCCTTGGTAGAACAACCAAAGTTGCCATTTTACCAACATTATCCCTCTCTCTTAACAGTTGAGTGTTGTCAGAGGAATAATTTTCCAGAAACTCATGGTAATTTTTTCTGCCTTACAGGTGTAGACTGTTTTTTTTTTTTTTTTTGAGACAGGGTCTCACTTTTTTATAGTTCAGGCTGGCCCTGAACTCACTACATTGCCCAGGCTAATCCTGAACTCTCTCGGCAATCCTCTTACCTCTTCCCACTGAATGTTGGGCTTACAGGCATGAGCCACCACACCCAGCATTGTGATATGTGGTACGGGGGGATTGAATTTATGACCTTGTGCTTGCCAGGCAGAGGCTGGAACCACTGAGCTAAATACCCAGCCCAAGTATAGATTAATTTGCTCTGATGGTTTTAACTTTGTACCATTTCAGGTAGAACTCATGTGTCAATGATTAGGTGACAGGTTTGCTGTTCTGTACAAGTACAGTATTACATATTTCCAATTGTTATCAACCAATGCATATTGTAAATGAATATATTTAATTAGGACAACCATAAAGCACAATACATATCCTATCCAATCTACCTCATTAAGAATTATCATCAAAGTAAAGAGAAGTATCTTAACTTTACCAGAAATAATGTAGATATTTTTATAAGCATTAACTCTAGTTGACATCTGACTTAAGATTACTGAAAAAGTCCATAAAAATCTCATTTGAAAATCACTTTATGTAGATCAATAATTCTTGCTTTGGTTTGGTGTCCAGGGAATAGCTTTTTTAATGTCAAAACTTATTTTAATGGGTCTGGAAATCACAGCCATTAATTTCCATTTTTAAAAAAGTGTCTTTAGGATTTTGACAGTGCTTCAAAACAAATAAAAAAGTTACTGCTACATCTTTTGAAGAGCTAAATAGTGATCTAAGTAAGTAATGCTATTATAGTTGTTAACAATTGCAGTGGCAATTTTGGTAGCTTTTATCAGTAGCAGTTGAATATTTAAGTTAAATAATTACAGCTTCTCAGCAGAATGTAGTTTTTAAAAGAGAATTTTGTTAGCAGTTTAAGGAGGTTGAAGATTATTTTTTTGGCCTCTTTTCATTCTTTTACTTACAGCCAGATTTTTAAATAATCTTTGATTTGAATCCTAAAAATGCCAGCTTCAACCAGTATTTTGTGTGTCTTTTTTACTTTCCTTAGTCTTGTCCTACGAGTGTTATGTGACTAAGCAGTGTTTTGTGCTTTCCTTATTTGTGAGGGAGTGTCTGGGTTAAGTTTTGGGCCTTGAGTGAAAATAACTGTACTAAATGCATGAGTCACAACTGACCAAAAATAATCCCCAGGAAATGATCTTGTTTCCCAGTTTTCTCCTCCAAGAACTATTCAGTACTGCTTCTTTAAAGACTAAGAGAAAGTGGAAGGGTCAATATATTTTCAGTCACTCTCAGAAAAGAGGAAAAATGACCCCTGGACATTTAGTTTCTTGTGAATCTTTTCCCTTTGTAGTTAATTTTAACGTTAGCTTTAAACCTTAATTTAGCGTGAAGTTCAAATGAGATATGGGTAGTATTTTAAATATTTAAACCTGTGTACTTTTCTACCCAGCTAATATTCTTTGCTTACTTTCCTCTGCTTTTTTCATACTTTTTACTCTCCAGAACTGCCTAAAGTTACAGAAGGTGCGTAACACCTTTTCTTCTTATTCTATTCCATGTTTTTATTATGTGCCATTGTGATATACTATTGGTTTCATATTTTATTAAGATGTATACAAGAATAAATTCATTGCAAAATTCATATAGTAATAAAATTAATAGTAGTATCTGCTATTGGCTTCCAAAGAACTGTTTCAGGGTGGAGAAAATACATCTGAAGTTTTTATTTTGGTCATTTAAGACCTCTGTTTATTTGGAACATCTGCTGTACAGTGTGATTTGGGCAGTCCCTGCCCTCTAGTGGTCAGTCTGCAGTCACACCTGACAGTTCAAAATTTCTGCAAGAACCGAGGTGGCCGGCCTCAGTCAAAGGAGAAGGAACTCTGGTTCCACACTACAATTCATATTCACGTTGGTCTCTAATTACCAGGATAGAAGTTCAGTCTTTTCGTTTCCTGGGATATAACTAAATCTGCCTAATTTTTTACCATTCTTCAGAGTAAATCCTTTGTTACTTTGAAGTAGCTGGGTTTTGCTCTGGTTCAAATGAATGTGTTTCCAGTTTTGCTCAACATAAATATTCATTTTCATGTAAAATACTGAATACTAAAAGCATGCGGAGTTTGTGATTTAAATTGTATCCCAAAGGTCTGAGAATATCAGTAGCTTTATGAAGAGTGATTTCTTAGGGTGTAAAAATTTATTCTTTTGTCTCTCCTAACCCCTGGTCATATATAAAATGCCCACATGCTTAGTGTATTCTCTCAAAAAATGAACTGAGACACTTGTCCAGAAGTCACTTCAGATTTGGTCTCTTGGTCTTTAGTCACCCTGAACAAAGACCATGGACATTTTTGTAATTTCAAACCACCATGTTGTCTTACTCTTATATTAGAGTTACTAAGAAAGCTTCTGTAGCCTAGTTATATTGATGATGATGAAATTTTTAAATAAAAAATAGAAATATTTAGTTAATATTTGTAGTGTTAAGAATGGATTGGGATGATAGATGCATTTTTCATTTCAATTAAAATTCATGTGAAAAAAGCATAATCAAAGATGTAAAAATCAAAACCAAAAAAATCATTGGGGGAACAAATTGTTTTCATGTATATTGAATTAACTGTTATTGTTTTGTTAGAGCAACAATTACCCTGAGTAGGAAAAATACATTAGGTTCATTTCCTTGTGTTTTGGTGCTTTGTGTACATATTTTAATTTATTTATGTTTGGAAAAATTGTGATAGTCTGTTTAACACTTAGAAAAGCAATGTATTATATGCATGCCATTCATTTATTACTTTTTAGGACTTTTATTTCATTGAAATGTGCAATTTATCAAAATAAGGTTTGACTTTTTTCATATATTTTGCCTCATTCTTCCCTGTGTTTCATCCTGTAAATGTGACCTATACATATTATAACTGAGCTTCCTAGCTATAAATACCATGCTGTTGTCCTTTCTCCATTGTGACTATTTTGAATTTTTACCTTCTTTAAGAATCTGTTCCAAGTGGAGAAAATCAGAGTGTGACAGGCGGTGATGAAGAATCAGTAGATGAGTACCAAGAGTTAAATGCAAGAGAAGAGCAAGATATTGAAATAATGATGGAAGGCTGTGAGTATGCAATCTCTAACGCTGAGGCCTTTGCAGAAAAGCTATCCCGAGAGCTACAGGTGCTAGACGGGGTAAGACTTTCATATAATCCATGAATAATTGATTTGTAGCAGATTGAGAAGGCTATGTTCATATCTTACTGCCTCAGCACTTCAGCTTTTACAGTGTGATTATTACTGTTTTGTAAGTACATTACCTGTGCCGTCAGTCTTGTACTATGATTGTTCAAAGATGAACTATTCCCATTTAAGCTAGCCAAGCAGTTGGCTAAGAGTCTAGATTTGGAAGATTCTTGATATGAAGTGATGAGAGAAAAAAGTAGACAACCAAAAACCATCTTAGAGATTGAGTCCCCCAGACTTTGAACTACTTCAGAATAGTTCATTGCCAAAAAATAATATTTTTGTTGTTCTGGGAAAAAATAATACAAATTAGAATTGAGATAAGTGAGTCATTTACCAAAAAGAAGAGGAATAGATGAAAATAGGAGAACCAGGGAAAACATGATCTCAGACTTCCTACTAAAATATTTTTAAATAGAACCTTATATTTATATGTACATTTAAAGACTTTAAAAGTTTAGGTGCATTATACATGAAAGATACAAAAGTCATGGGATCTTGCTCAAGTCTAGAGAGACTTCATGAATAATCCATGCTAACAAGTTCACAAAACTCAATGAAAGCAAAGGCTAGAAGAAATTTCAGTATTTTAGTTTTGGGCAGATTCAAACCCCAACTCTATTACTGAAGAAATATGATGGGCTCTGAACCTTGCTGACCCATTAAGAATTGGGCTGCACTTGTCAATGGAGTTATTGTGAGTAATATGTAAAATAACAGGTATAAAACCATAGTATCCACTGTACAAGGATATTCTTTTAATTCTTGTCTAAGTTTTTCATCATCCTATGTTACTTGCCTTAATATGGGTTAGAGATTGATGTTTTCCTTTCTAATTAATATTGCATTATGTTCAAAATCATCGTGGTACTTTGCAACTTAATTCTAGATTTCCTTTTTTCAGGGAATTTAAAATTAATAGAACATTTAGAAACTAATGATAAGGGGATAGTGGTTTATAACTGTTTCTTGGGGACAGAAATGGCATCGTGTTGTTGCAAATGAAAGAGAAGAAAATGACGATGGAGCTTCCTTTTGTCCATGTGCACTTCCACTTGCAGTTAGAGCTAAACATATCATATTACAGTTAAAAATCAGTGTACCTTCAGATCCTGGTATAACATTACTGCCTTCTGAACTAAGATGTTATACTTGAGTATAGTAGGCTTTTATTTAGTTTCCCATAGATGTTAAGAAGTATGAAACATTTCTATGGTGGTAGAAGTGTTAGAGATAACATAGCCTAAAAGCAAATTTGCAGTAATGGCAATGTGGCTTTGCTGATGACACATCCTAAACCAGAATTCTACTTGTGCATTCTGCAGAAATACAGAATACTAAAGCATAGTCCTTGATCTTGATGTAGAGACAAGTGTAGCTTCATGAAATGTGCTGTAAAAAATCAAACAAACAAAATGATCAACTCAGGGAGGTTTGTAGTTATATATGTTTTTGTTATTCTGCTTTTAAACGGATTTGTCAACATTCCATCTTCATACTTCTTGTAGGCATTCAAATGAAGTGTTATTTTTGTCTTTCAATTTGTAGGCCAATATCCAGTCAATCATGGCCTCTGAAAAACAAGTGAACATCCTGATGAAGCTGCTGGATGAGGCTCTGAAGGAGGTGGATCAGATTGAGTTAAAGCTGAGCAGTTATGAGGAAATGCTTCAGAGCGTGAAGGAGCAAATGGATCAGATCTCTGAAAGCAATCATCTAATCCATCTTAGTAACACTAACAATGTGAAACTCCTGTCAGAGATAGAGTTCCTTGTGGTAAGTGTTTTTATAAACACCAAGCAAAACAGCCTAGTGACAATATGTAAAACCCATTTTCAAACATTTGCTAATTTCCGAATTACATTTAAAATAATTCCAGAGACCTAGGGACAGAACTGAATAGCATCTTGCCTATAACCTTTCCCAAATTATATGTGCAAGCGTTGTATTTACATATTCCAGAACCATATGGACTTGGCCAGAGGCCATATAAAGGCCCTTCAGGAAGGAGATCTCGCTTCTTCCCGAGGCATTGAGGCCTGCACCAATGCTGCTGATGCCCTTCTGCAGTGCATGAACGTAGCTCTTCGACCAGGTAAGTTATTAAGGTGAAGAGAATTTTACCACGAATTGAGATTTAAGACTAACCTGACATAAAGATTTTTGACAAGAAATCACATGACCCAGGTGGTTACATTATTAGCTACTTAAACAAGTTTCACTTATTTCCCAACATGTTTCTCTGGATACTGAGTATTTTTGAACTTCATTTCTTTCTGACTGACCCCTGGTATTTTTTTTTTAGTGCTGTGCACAAAACTTAGCACAAAATAGATGCCTGGGTTAAACAAGAGAGCGGATGGCTTTTCTAGACCATGCTTTGAAAACTTGAGTGTGTATCAGGATCACCTAGAGGGACTATTACAACTGATGACCAAACCCCACCACATAACTTCCATGTTTAATCAATCTTTACTGGGGAAATCTTTTATCCTTCTTAAGACAGTCAAGCAATGTTCTGATTTCAGGCCATGACATGCTTCTGGCAGTCAAGCAGCAGCAGCAACGTTTTAGTGATTTACGAGAACATTTTGCCAGGAGATTGGCCAGTCACCTCAACAATGTTTTTGTTCAACAGGTAACTTTATTTATTTAGTACTAAAGTGTTCATTTGGGTTTGCAATGTGTTCCCCTTCTCACATACATTTGATTTTAGGATTTTGAAATACATGTTTATTTGCTCATAAACTCTGAGTCTATAAGTAAAGTTAATGTGTATGTTTATTAATTACATATAGCATATAGACATTCCCATTTATAAAAGTCAAAAATTACTATGTTTACCATTGAATTTATTTGCTTATTCAGTATTTTGAGGTTAGAACTAGGAGTTAATGTTTTAATGTTTCATTGGCTCTCTGTACTTATTCATGTATGTAGTGCACATGTGAAAAACAAAACTAACTCAATTGTAGAATTTAAGTTGATTTAATACTGATAGAAATGTTTTGCCTTTTCATTATGGAAAAGGATAATTCAAGATGTGGAATAAGATAGTAATAATAGGGCCAGGAATTTAGCTCAAGGTTCCAGCATCTGCCTGGCCAGTGCAAGGTTCTGAGTTCAATCTCTGGTACCACATACCACAATGCTGGATATGGTGGCTACGCCTGTAATCCCAATGCCCAGGAAGCAGAAAGAGGAGGATTGCTGTGAGTTCGAGACTAGCCTGAGCTGCATAGTTCAGGCCCAGTCTGAACTACAAAGTGAAACCCTGTATCAAAAAAACTAAAAAAAAAAAGATATTAATAATATATATCTTATATAAGTTTAAATAGGAAACATTTTAATATCAGGTATAGTAAACTAGATTTCTCATGTTTTTATCACTTTTATGTTACTGAGGTTACATACAATTGGGGAAAATCTTATTCATCAAGAAATGCTGTCTGAACACATTGCTTTGATGTTATTTACACTTTGCAGTATTCTGAAACAATTGTCTTTACTATGTTTTATTTCCAATTAGTTTACTCAGGCCCTCCTTCAACTCTATAACAGGTCCTACTTTCTTTCGGTTCCTGTGAGTACATCAAATTTGGCTCAAGCTTCTCTGATTTTTTTTTTTTTCCTCTGTGAAGTTTGCTAAACTTAGCAGAATCTTTGTAGCTTACAGCATAACTTACTGATTTAAGCTACCTGTTAACCATCTGTGCAGCGGTTTTTAATGTCCTAAAGCAGGATTAATTTTGACCAAAAGGCACTTACTGTCATTCAGCTTGCCTTTCTTGTCATTCTTTGACTCACTTGTTTGCTTGCGTAGTTGTTTAGTTGCCAGGTGGTTGAGAGTCATACTAGACATTGACTTGGGATAAATGAGAGGCTGATGGTGCCTTCGAGTAGCTCATAAGCTGGGGAAGGGAGACAGACAGGTGTAGTCAGCAAAGACAGAGGTTATGATGATGATATTGTGGGTACATAAAGGAGACCCACCCAATAAGCATAGGAGGGAAAGTCAGGGCAGACTCCCTCAACATTTCACTTGATCTGAAAGTGTCGAGAAGAAAATAAACTTAAAAACCTCATAGAAAATGAATTTTCATTTTTCTTAATATCATTACTTCAATAAGATCTGTTTCTACATGATTCTTTAGTTTTAAAAATGGCAACATTTAGTTTTAAATTTTGACAATGATGTTATTCACATTATTAGATGATTTTGAAACTACAAGTCATAAATAACAGTTATTTTTGTACCTTTTTAACTGTTTGTTGTAGCATGCAATTACTTATAATTTTTGCTTCTTTGCCTTAAACTAATGGCTTTGTTTAATGTGAATGCTTCCCATTTCTGAAAATCTAGTATATATTGTTTGTTACATGTGAGTGATATGTATTAAAATTGAAAATATTGCCAGTGTTGCAGAAAAGATGTCCCAAGTGCAAGAAAGTATTTCTGTGTTGGAGTCAGTGCATATCAGCTCATCAAGCAAAAAGTTGAGAAATATGACTATTTCTATTCCTAGTTAGAGAATAAACAAGTTGGGAAAATTTGAGTAGCATATTATAGTACATCTCTCTGTCATTTCCCAGATTTTCACTATATTCTGTTATGTATTTACTATCATTCATATGTAGGAATTAAGAAATGGCTCCATCTCATGAGATGCTTTTAAGGAATTAAGATTCATATACTTAAAGCTCTACCATAATGTGTGTAATAGATTGCTGATTGTAGATGTATGGATCATAAATGCTAAAGAGGTTTAATCAAAGTGGGTTTACAATTAAAAAATACATCACAGACTGCCAATATTCAAAATAATTTTATTAAAAATTTATTTCCTTAGGCGATGTCATATTTTTCCAAACACAGATTGATATTCTCTGGTTAAAGCTTAGAAAGAATATGCTTAAAATCTATTTTCATGATGTTTATTGTAATATTCCTCAGATTTTTTTCTTTTAAGAAAGGATAAATGCATTATAATACAGGGGAGAGTCCCCAAATCTTGAAAATTGTCTCAAAACTTAACCCAAATACATCATTTCTGTTCAAAAGTCAATGTGATAAGAGTGGGCATTGGAGCCAAAGTCTGTTCCAAATTATGACTGTGCTACATCTTAGTTCTAAATGACCTTGAGTAAGGTGATTGCCCTCTTTTTGCCACCTTAGTTGCCTTATCTTAATGTTGAAGGTAATACAAATGTCTACTCATAGGTTATTATGAGGGTTAATGTGTTTATATGTGTTCATCACTTGGAATAGTGCTTTGGCTGTAGTAAAGTGTTCACTGTTAAATTAACAGTGAGATATAAATTACGTTAAATATATCTATGTGTGTATGTATGTATACTCCTGGACATTTATAACTTGTTCATTTTTAATATGCATAATTAGAAAAATATTATATTTAAAAATTATGTTAATAATAGAGTTTTGTTATTTTTAGATGGGGAGAAAAATATATTACAATGTTATTTTAAATATGAAAATGTATACCCTAGCAAGATAGAAGGCATTCAGTAAGCTTTTGTAGTAAGAAATTTTATAAGCAGTGTCTTAATTTTTAAACACATGAAGAATAAAATTCCTGATAAATTGGAGTTCTACACATGATGGTTGTTCTATTGTTAGTTAAACAATTTAATTTTCCTATTTTCTACAGGTATTTTGGACCATTTTCTCTAAATTTCAGTCTTTTTGTTGACATTAATATCTTACCTATCTTAATAGTAATGGTTTGAAGGTGATGGTATTATTTAGGTTAGAAGTCAATTTTTCAGGTGATTGTGATGTGAAAATACCAAGAAAACTTAAGAATAGTTATGTACATAAAAGTACTCTGTCAAATCATCTACATATATTTAATATTCTTTTATTTTTAGAAGATTTTAATTACTCTTTTCACCTTAAAGTAATATAACTGAGCATGTAGTAGACAGTGTAAACAATAGAAGAACATAGTAATTCTCTTGAATCATTGAGGAAAATTGAGAAAGATTGTTTTGTATAGTGAAAATATATCTAACATTATTAATCAAAGCAGAATATTTGGAAAATATTTCTAAGATATAAGTCTGTCAAAAAACTTTTCCTTTTCATCATTGTAACTTAGATACATCATTTGGAGACATTAATAAACTTAAAACTATAATATCTCTTTATTCTTTGTGTCTTTTGCAAGAATTTCTGTAGAATTCTGATCATCTTTCTGAGTTGGCTATTAAAAAACATTCCATTAATATTTACATTGAAATTTTTGGGACTGTATAGGTATAGTTCAGTGCTGATACCTATAGGTTTCATCATTATTAGTTTTATTTATTTATTGTTAGCCTTTACTTCACTGAGTGCCCTGGCATTCCAAATGTGTAGAATTGTAGCCTTTACATATTAATAATTCTGTTGGTAGATATGATTACTTTAGCCATCCAGAAAAGAACATACACAAAAGTTCATTCTCTCTAATGCAGACCTCGTGGAGTCAGTTTTGCTTCTAGAACTATTTTGATTTTTAAAAATGATATGAAGTGTATATTGTATGTTATGTTGTATAACCACTATAATCAAGCATATAATTCTGCAGTCAAAAATATGAGTAGTCATTCAGAATAAATACCTATCCCCCTGTCAATTCATGTCAAGTTTTACCATTAAAACTGTTTGGGCACTAAACTTTAACTGAATTTTGAATGCTAGAATTTATTAAGAGAGTCATGGGCCTGAATATATGCTGTGTCTTATATGGCACATCTGTGATAGCTTTGAACTTCTCTGTATTCTCCTTCTTGTTATTGTTTAGTTTTGTCCTACTTTTCTGCCATCTCTAGCCAAATTTTCCAAGTTAACCTACATAAATATGAGTATGACAGATCTTAAAAGGTTGGTTAACCTACACAATTTTATCTGTAATTTCTATATAATGAGTCCTTCCTGTTTTTCTATTTCCGTTTTAAATTAGAGATAACAGTCTCACATGAAGGAAATTTTCCAGCAAACTGACTTGAAAAATTTAATGAAAAACAGTCAGATAATGATGAAGGTCTTAGTACTTTGCATATTTTTTACCACCACCTTTCTTATTCTAAGGGTACTTCTCAGTTACTATGGAATACTTTATTCTGTGGGTCAAGAAGTTTTCTTTCTGGATACTCTGTGTTGAAAAGAATTTTTTTTAAGTTCATGACTACTAAGATCTTATTTTGTATACTGTATATAGTGCATATTATAATAAAGCATAGATTAAAAAATCTTTTAAATTAAAGGAACTTTAAATCCTTTAAAATCAGAGTATATTAGTCTAGTATATATAAGTTGGTGTTATGCATATTTTAAATTAGCTTTAGTAACTTTATCAAGAAATAAGTTAGTCAATCTCCCCAAATTCAACAGGGTTTGTCATTTTGGTACAATCTTCATTAAGTGCTAACAAATGACTTCTGACTATCTGAGCAAATCAGATTTAACGGAAATGGCTTTCAATAAATCGGGCTTATATTGATTGCCTTTTGATTGGGGAAAATTATATTTTCAAGGGAAATCAAATTTATTAATCTTTCAATTCCCTGTGTCTTAGACATGGATTTTAAGTTACTGGACAATTGCTAAATAGCAAAAGAGACTTAAATTGTTCAAAAGCAAGCTAGGGAGTTTTTTTATACTGACACCTAATAGACAGTTGCCATTTTTAAGTCTAGCTAAGATGGATTTACTTAATGTATTTTAAAAGAAGACAGAATTGAGGTTAGGTACCTGAAGTTCCGATCTTTTTTCCTTTGTGACCTGAGCAAACCACTTAACCCTTTGAGCCTTGGTTTCTTCTTCCAGAAAACAGTTTTTGGATTCTATGATCCACCAGGTCTGCATTTTCCAGAGCAAAAGTTAAGATATATATTGTGGCTGTGGCTTTGTGTGTTAGCTTATTTAGTTATAGAAGTGTCTCATCAAGGTTTAAAAATAAAATCTATATAGTTAGCTCTTTAACGAATCACTTTAATGGAAAAATTAAAGGTACAGTTATTAGGGTTTATCCTAGAAAGCTAAGTATATAGTCATCTTGCTCTAAATTTCTGTATTTGTATATTGTTAAAATGTGTTAAATATCGTTGGCTGTAATGGGAATAACATCATGTAGACATTTTATTTTTTGAATGACTCCCCTGTTTTGTATATTTTTGATAAGTCTATCCACAAGTACATTGACTTAATAAATTGTAAAATAATATGGTGTAAGATAGAAAAACTTGATTAAAACATTCATTTTCAGTTCCTTTGAAACATGGAATGAATGGTCAGTTTATCAGAATGACATTGTTGAATATTTGTGATTACGGGAGGTATAAAGTTGATATACACAAACTGATAACAGTGGAAAAGTAAGTACTTGGTTTTTACTTTGCTATGTTTTGCTAGCTTTGCTTGGCTACCATTGTTCACCTTTTAGAATTTGCAGTTATGTTTCTTTGAGTTGTCAGTGATATTTGTTTACTTAATCATTCTAGGGTCATGATCAGAGTTCAACTCTTGCTCAACACTCTGTTGAACTGACTTTACCCAATCATCATCCATTTCATAGAGACTTGCTCCGATACGCCAAGCTAATGGAGTGGCTGAAGAGTACAGATTACGGAAAATATGAGGGACTGACAAAGGTATTGATTTGATATCAGCCGTTTACTGAGTACACAGCATAATCTTGTAGAATCAAGAGCTTTTGTATTCAATTCCCCAAGTTTGAAATGTTCTTAGTAAAGCAGAAAATAATTGAATTTCTTAATGCTTATTAACCCAGGTAGTACTCATTTTATTAACTTTGATGAAAAAGAGTTAAATTTTGAACTTTATTATAAAATAGTAGAACTGGGGATTTAGCTCAGTGGCACTGCACTTTCTTGAAAGCTCAAGGTCCTGAGTTTGATCCCTGATAAGGGGCAGAGATGTGGTATAAGATAGTGTTAAGCCATACTGAAGCATCATTCAGTTTAGTTCAATGCAATAATTAGTTCCTGAATTTCTTTATAGGAATAAGAAGATGTGTAAGTGAGGTATTTACCTCCGAAGAATGTAAACTCTATTCTGTTAAGAAAGTACAGTGTGCCTTTTTATTTATTTATTTTTTAAATTGAAATCTTTATTGGTACATTACATATACACATCATGATTGCACTCAACAATGAGAATTTGTACCAGTGTATGACACAACTTAATTTTCATTTTTTCCCATAGCCCTACCCACCCTACCACCCCCACCCCCATATACATAAACTTTGTTTCCTTTCTTTTTTGTTATAATCTCATTATTTTCCCCCTTCACCCCAGTTTGCTTTGAATATTTTCTATTTCACAATATATTACATTCTAGAACTCATTTACATCTTTATTTTCTCATACCAGAGAAAAGATGCAATATTTACACATCTGTGACCTGTTTATTTCACTTATGAGGATGTCCTCAAGGTACGTCCATTTAAGTATAAATCATTCAAACGTGCCTTTTTATTAAGTAACCTAAATCTGACCGGGAAGAATCATGCTCAAAACAATTAGCAATAAAGTGCTAGACTTGAAATGAGTTTAAATATATGGCAGTGTAGAGAATACAAATCCATGTCCAGAAGCAATGGAAGAAACTTTATGGAAAATACTGGACTCATTTGAGTTTTAAATAATGAGTGGGATTAGATAAAACAAATGGTATCTGAGGAGATGAGAGCAAGATGTGCAGGCACAAGTAATAAAAATAGGCCCTGTTATAGGATGAGGAGGACGGTTGGCATAGTTAAAGCAGAAATTTCATACTCTTATACGTGAGAAATTCTGTTGAAAGGATGAGCTCTGGGCACTAGGCACAGTGGCACATACCTCCAGCCCACCGACTCAAGAGGAGAATTGCATTCCAGGTAATGAGAACTTGCCTCAAAATAAAATCCAGAGAGGACTAGTGATGGACTGCAGTGGTGATTCTGAATGCAGTCCCTAATACAGTTGACCCTCAAGTTACAGCCAGCCTGACAGACAAACAACTTGGGTTAATTAGGTTAATGGAAAATTAATCTACCTCTTATTGTCTATAGCATGTAGCCAGGTATAAACATCCAGATCTCAACTGTATTGATTTACAGCCAACTTGAGTTACATCCAGCCCTTAGGAACCAGTAGAGTTTATAAGTCAAGGGTCCACTGCACTACACTCGGTCAATCATTCATTCATTCAAATTCATACAAGCTGTGAAACTTACTATCATTCCTTGAACATTGAAAAAAATTAGAGAAAATCAATTAATTACATTACAATTATTACATTAAATCCAATGTAATAATTCAGATAAACCAAAGTTAATCTGAAGTAAGGGAATAGAGAGTAATAAAAGCCAAAAGAGAGACTTACTAAAAGTAGAAGCAACAGGATAATGGAAGACATGCCAGGATTGAAGATCAGGACAGCAGTATATGCTAGTGACTAAAATCAGCAATGCAGAGAGGCAGAGCTGTTCATACATCCAGCTCAGACAGAGTGAGACATTGTTATGCACAGGATACAGCATTGAACGGAACAGCACAGTTTTTAGAGGAGAAATGTAGCCCAAGAAGTTAGTTGTGCAGTGTATTAGAAAGTTCTCAGTACTCTGAGTGCCAAGACATGGGGGAGGGTGCATTTTCAAATGAGCTGGAAAGAGGAATCATGAAGCAGTGACATTTAAGAACAGATTTTACAAGAAGGGGATGAGAAGTAGGGTTTTTGGAAGAATAGTTTCCTACAGTAGTATTATTCTAAGGCAAAGTGCGCTGATTGTGCTCAGGAAGAAGCAGGGAGCCGAGAGTGAGAGAGCAGAGTGCACCAGGGCAGAGCCTGGGGGGCGCAGAGCAGAAGGTCTTGTGGGTGAGGAAGGATTGGTTTTACTGTGCATGACATTAGAAGATTGGGTGGAACGGGGACTTTGAGCAATGGGAGAATGTGATCCAGCCTAATCTAAGCCATCGAAGGTAGGAAGCTATAAGGACAGTAGTTTCGTCTTTTATGCTGTTACTTTATTTTAGAATGTGGACATTTTAGGAATACTGTTCAACTGTAAAGAAGAATGAAATCACGTCATTTTCAGGAGAATGGCTGGAACTTGAGACTGTAGTGCTAATTGAAATAAGTCAGACACAGAAAGTTAAATACCACAATTTCTCTTACAAGAAACCTAAAACAAAAAAGTAAAGAAGAAATAATAGAAGAGTTAGATCTCTTGTCCTTCTTTTAAAAAATAGAGCTAAACGGTGGTTCGGCATCTGTCTGGCTCACCTATAATCCCAGCACTCAGGAGGCAGAGGCAGGAAGATTGCCAAATTTGAGGCTAACCTGGCCAACATACTGAGTTCGAGGCCTGAACTACAAAGCAAGACCTTGTCTCAAAAAAAAAAAGTGCTAAAGAATTGCCACCTGTTATATACATAGTCAGTACTGTTCTGGATAGTGCTGGCTGATAGAGAAATTTCATGAAATTTCTGAGACACATTTAAAATATTTTTTATGTTTAAGCAATTGTGAATTCAGAGTTTAAAAAAAATCAAAGAAATGCATAAGCAGTGTTAATAGTTTAATAATTGTGTGGACAGTATGTCCCTAAAAGATAGCCTGAAAATGGAAAGAGTGATAAGCTTTGTCTTTGTGGGATGAAAATAGTGAAGTTCTTAGTATAAAAGCAACTCCTATCCAGTATCTTCCATTCATGCTTCAGGGGAATGCCAGGAGTTGGGTAAAGATTTGTGAGAAGGGCCTAGTGGTATGGCTCAGTGACAGAATGCTCACCTGCTATGGCTGGGACCCTGGATCCAATCCTTAGCAACACAGAGAGATTTATAAGACATATGATCCTAAGAAGGAAGCAGATTGTGTATTCCTATTAGCAACACATTGATGTCAATGTATTTATCAGCAGGATATTCTTTTGTACATAGCAGACTACATACATTTTCTCTTTAAAGAACCTTTGCTTATTTAAAGTAAAATTGGGCTCCCTTTGCTTCTAAACTGAGATTATAAGAAAAGGGGACATAAATCCTGGTAAAATAAGCAATGTTTTTAAAATAATAATGTTATATAAGTTTATATATTATACATGGTATTATATATGTATATAATGTTATACTGTAAATCTCGGTTCACAAACTCAGTTCTCTCTATGATACTGGTCAGAAGCCAAACTGGACGAGAACTGAATCATAAGGTGAACATTAAACCTAACCCTGGAATTTTATTTGGTTCTTACCCAGTTTTGCTTGTGACCAGAATCATGGTAAGAATCAAGTTTGTAAACCAATAAACCACTATATTTGTATATACTATATATATTAATATTATATAGATGTTATAAACAATTTTATATATTCTATAGCTAATATTTTTAAACATTTTTTGAAAAACATTTTCATTTCCTGAGTTGTTTATATACATCTCATCTGGTTAGCTATTTTAGGTAAGATGATTTTTCTTTCTCAGAATTAGTCTCTTAGGTATTATGCAACTCTTATTGTATTTTTTTGTTTGTTCTGTTTTGTTTTCATTCAACAGAATACTGATTTGGAGACATCTTAAAAATATTTACATACTGGAATTTTTTTCCTTTTGAAGTTTTAGAAGGATTAATATTTTGAATAATTAAACATAAATTATATCTCTTTAAGACTTTTGTGCCAACCAGCGCTTTGTCCCCTAGTGAATATTCAAATAAGTAATCAATAAGCTTTTTACCTAATTGTGTTCTCAGTGAGTATTATTGCCTTACCTTTATATATAATGCAGTATCCACGAATATAATTTAAAATGAAGGCACAAGACTAGTGCCAACCTAGTGATGATTTATGGAATCATTTTCTACTCAGAATATTTTAAGTGACAATATTTATGAGCTTTTTAAATGCAGTTGACTTACTTTCCAGGAACATTACTTGATCCTGTGGTTTGAGCTTTTGTAGCTTATATATGTTTTTTCCCCTTCATAATCTAATTTGGTTGCTGAAGTGTTGTCATAAGGGTTATTTTATTTTTAAAAAAATAGGAAAAAAGAAGAAATGAAAGAAGAAAACAGACAAACCAGTGTTTCTTACTAAAAAACAACACTTGATGTAGCTATTTGGTTTGGGTGGGTAGAAATAGTTCATATGTTATGGAAAGAATAGGAAAAACCTGTTCCAGATTCTTCAGGGATAAAGGTCACTGATCATTACCATCAGCTGTGCTAAGGCTGAATTAAAGCAAAGTCTGTATAGTTCGATTATTTATAACTAGACCCTATGGGAAGTAGAGGTACTTTGATTATGTAATTCAGCTGCCCGGATTTCCTCCTCTTCAGGGCCATGGACCCTCACTGTGGCTCTGGGTTATGTGTGTAGGGCAGTTAGTAGAGATGGTCCATCCACAATTGAGTAGAAAATGATCTTTCCTCACCTAGTAACCTTTTAAGATTGGTAGGCTTGAAGTTAATTTAGACATCTCTCAACCTTAGATCTATATTTATATAATTTGTCTTTCTGTATAAAGAAAAAGAAAAAAATCATGGATATTTCCAGAAGACTTTATAGACAGCACACAATAAAATTGAAAAGACTGCCTGAGATAACATTTTAACTCAGGGTAGTTGAATTTAAGTCAGGTGCTAGAAGGAATATGTTTCCAGTGAGACATCTTTCAGTATTCAGTAAATGAATGGATTGACATAATAAGACCTGTGAGTGTTTTATTGAGAACCAAGAAGAAAGATAGTCATTTAAGTCTCATTGTAAAGTGAGGCAGCCCAATGAAATAGGAATTAAATTTTATGTTTGCTTTTAAAATTATGTAGAAGATGTGAAAGAATGGCCCATTTGACTAACTTTTTTACAGATTTTTTTTTCTTCATTTTTTTCTTGGTACTGAAAAATGGAACCCATGCCTTTAGCACTGAACTACATCCCTAGTCCACCTGCCCTTCTTTTCTTCATTCCTACGTCCTTCCCCCCTCCCGTCTTCCTTCCTCAAAAGGGTTCTTGGTAAGTTGCTGAGTTGCCCAGGGTGAGCTCAAACTTGTCATCTGCCTGTCTCAACTTCCCAGAGTGCTGGATTTACAGGCATGCACCACTATACTGGTTCTTTTTACAGATATTAAATAGGAGATATTTATGACCTACAAATTGAAAGGGGGCAGTATTTTCTTTGATCAAAATACTATTTTCTAAGGTTATAGCTATAAAATACCTGAGAATATTAGTGGTGAACTCTGAGTAAATATAAAACCATTTACATAGTACTTGCCTTTTGAGAGGTATGCCTAATCATGAAAGCATGTTAACTTCTCTTAAAAATGATAATAAAGAAAAAAATGATAATAAAGGAAATCGAAGCTTAGAATTAATGATAAATTTGAGCAACTTATTTTAGTCAAACTCCATGTAATGGCAGGTACTTTAGGACCTGGAAAAAGGCATGGTCTCTTTCTAGTGAGGAATCCCTCCTGAGGGCACAAGGTATTTTTATGGGATGGGAAACAGATTGAAGAAGTGATTCATGTGCTAAATATAGGTGTTTTCATTTAAAAAACATTTCATCAGATCTGTTTTAATAAAATTTATTATAAAAACTCTTAGATGTACTGTTTACATGCGGACTAAATATAGCCTATTTTGGGGCAACACCCAGGCTGATAAAGGCTCAGTGGAAATAAGTGTTCTCCTTCATTGCCATTGACACTGACTATCATCAGGCAACATAGCAGCAGTGTGGAGGAAGAGCAATCAAGATTTCTATACCTGGGCTGAGAATGTAGCTCATCTCTTGTGCACTTGCCTAGCATGCAGAAAGCCCTGGCTTTGACCCTACTTCCACAAGGAACCGAATGAATCCCGTATTCTTTGACCCTTGGCAAGCTTGAAAATTATTCTAAGAAAACAATTCATTAGAGACCAAAAACTTATGGTAACCTTCACTACCACAGTAAAATGTTGAACCACTTGTGTGTCCTGTGTTGGAATGTCAGTGCACTACACAGCAGAATACTTTGCTGTTATTCCAAGGTAGAAGTGTAAATCACCCTGATTCAAATGTCCTATCCAGCATGATCGCAACAATATTTAAAATGTGTGAACATATAAAAATGGTCACATTTGACTTCCAGTTTTTGTAAATAGCTAATGTTATCGTGTGTATTTACTTTTTTATAAAAGAATATAACCTGCCTTTTTTACTTATGAAGTGCATTAAAGTTTTGTACTTTAATTTAAAATTCAAAATAAACACAAAGGATTTGGGGGGAGAATTGAAAAGCAAACTTACATGTTTTATTAAGAAGTACATGTTATATTTTTTTAAAGAACTACATGGATTATTTATCTCGACTGTACGAAAGAGAAATCAAAGATTTCTTTGAAGTTGCAAAGATCAAGATGACTGGTACAACTAAAGAAAGCAAGAAGTTTGGTAAGCTTAGATGTGTCAGTTCACTGTCTTGTATTAAGAATGGTTTTTTTAATGACAGTTTTTGGACTCTTGAAACAAGGTAGGAGAAGATGCAATAGATTTAATGAAGGAGGGAGTTTAATAAATTTACAGGAATTTCATAGAAAACTGTAAATATATTTTTACTGATTAAAATTCTATAGTGTGAATCTGGCAGCCATTTTGTAGTTAAGCTATAACTAAAAGTATATTCAAAGGAAAAATAGAAAATGAAGTATAGTCTGGTAGAAAAATTATCACACTAGTGTTTAGAGTTCAATCTGTGATTCCCAAAAAGATTTTTTAACCATTGTGGGTCAGCTATTGATCACTGAAGTCATTACTTTCTACAGAGAAATGAAAGTGATTCCTGGCTTCTTACTTCTCACTGGCTATTTTGAATCAAAATTTCAAGACTGTGTAACAAATATCTCTCCCCTACTAAGGGAATAATGTCACCAAAATTTTCTCTGTGATTATAACTTGCTTTTCTAAAATAATGTGTTTGGAACATGTTACTGTTGTTACTTCTAACTGGACAAAAAAGTTGTTTAAAAAAATAGCCTGTAAAAGTATCAAGTCAAGGAAGTGAAGTGCAGAGGCCACGTTTGCTCTTGCATGCACCATCTCTGGAGCTCCCTCTGGATGGACTTCTGTGTCTATTCAAGTCCAGACCTGGCCTTAAATGGCCACTGTACTCCTCCCTGTGTCTGCATAGCTCCCCTTTAGAATAATGAGTTTAGCATTTGCTTGTTGAAAGGAGCCTATGCCTAAGCAACTTCTGTCATCAAAAACAAGATTGAAAATTGTTAACACATTTCCACTCTTTAGGGCAGAAAATACTATCCTCAGTAGTTAATTATTTTGTTTTTGAAAAATACAACACTATGTTCAAACATTTCAAATGGTTTAAATTTGTAAATAATGCTGTAGTTCAGTAAAAATATTTGTAAGAGTCTTAGGATAATAGGCTTTTGGAAACAGAAATGCTAACTCATCCTAAAGGTTTATTGTTCTTATACAGCAATGTGTTTATATCCTTGTTGATGTTTCACTGTGGATATGTTCTGCTTTTTTTTGAGTAAAGAGCATATTATTAATGCGGTTACATGTTTAATGTTTTCATTAAGTATATTTGTCATCACTTGTAAGTGAATCATCTTATATTGCTAGGTCTCTTTCTTTAGTACATAAAAACAAGTCAGATCCACATTAAGATAAATGAAATTTAAAAATAACTTAAATCAAGTGTAAGAGTATCTTATCTTAGTATGTTTTCACTGTCTTGACCTAAGACCTGAACTTTTTTCTTGCTCTGAGTTCTTAAATTATCTTCTTAAAAATATTTTTAATTCACACAATACAAGTTTGGAAGATACTTTTGTAGTCTTAAAATAGTGTTAAAGTTCCATTTCTTTTATATTTCTATGAAATATTAAGGAATCAAAGAGTAATTCATGATAATTAATGGCCTTGAAAATTATAGTATCAGCATTGTTGATACTAGATGCAATGTAAAAAAAACTCATTCAGAAGATACAAAAACAGTTTGATTCATCTATGAAACTCTAACTTACTAGTTTGCTGCTTTTTTTTTTAAGGTTTTTTGAGACAGGGTCTCGCTTTGTGGTTCAGGCTGGCCCTGAGCTCAGCCTCAGACTCACATCACAGCAATCCTCCCACCTCTGCCTCCCGAGTGCTGGGATTACAGGCGTGAGCACCTCACCTGGCACTGTGGTATGTGGTACTGGTTGCTGCTGGGCACGAGTCTCCTGCCCAGTATTGTATGTGGTTACTGGGGATCAAACCCGGGCCCTTGCACTTGCAAGACAGGCGCCAGAACCACTGAGCTATTTCCCTGGCCCTCTAACTTACTAGTGTTTTAAAAGTAAATTTAAAGCTAAATAAGAGCCATGAAAAGTCTGAATAAGGTAGCATACAAATTTTTTCAAAGATTTTTTTGATCCAAGTTATGTTTAAATGAATTTTAATACTAATTATAATTAAAATAGAAATATGAAAATATAGAGATATTTTCAGTGAATTCAAATTTAGTAAATATAAATGACATTTAAATTACTTTTGTATATTTCTTGCTCTGAAAATTCTTGATCACAGAGGCTGATGACTAGATGTGGATGAGAATAGCATATAGAATGTATTGTATAAAAGAAAACAAGGGTCAGACACATAGCTCTTTTGAACAATTCTTAGCTCAAGTCTTTAATATTTTCTTAATTTAAGTAATTCAAAGTTTGTTAAAGATGCCAGGAAATTATCTTTTCTTTTTGACAGTGGCTAACATAGATCACTGGCTTTTCTGATTAAAAAGTTTACTTTGGGCTGGAGATTTAGCTCTGTGGTTCTGGCATCTACCTGGCTAGCACAAGGTACCAATATCATAATGCTGGGTGTGGTGGCTCACACTTGCAATCCCAGCACTTGGGAGGCAAAGACAGGAGCATTTCTGTGAGTTTGAGGCTAACCTGGGCTACGTGGTGAGTTCGAGGCCAGCCTGAATTTACAAAGTGAGGCCTTGTCTCAAAAAAATAAAAAAAAAAAACACAAAAATTACTTTGATACCATTAGAGAATAAGAGTATTGATATTTTCCTTTGTACTCTACAAAATCATCCGTTTTTTGCTTTCTAGAATTTAAAAACATGAGATATTAGTCTCTTAGTGTGTATATTTACATAACTATTGTTCTCTCTCATATTTAATATTCTGAAATCTCATGGTGCAGGGTCAAAATACATCTTATTGTTTCTCTAAACTAAAATCTTAGTGATTTCAGAGGTAATCTTGAAGAAAAAGCTGAGTTCAGGGATGGTTAAAAGATTAATTCAATAAATATTTATCAGTTACCATATACTTTCATTATTACTATCATATAATAAGCACTAGTAGAGAGTTAGACTCCATGTTATTTTAAAATAATTTAATGTTTATTTAAAACTGTACCTAAATTTTGTCCCTTGCTGCTGATAAATAGTAAGACTATTCTGAGTCCAATATTTTAATTAATAAGTATTGCTTATTGTTTATTTTATTGGCTACTCTAAAAGTAAACTATATGAAATATTGCCCTGGACCTGGTGAATGTAGCATAACTGCACTTTAAAACCTCTGCAAAGTGCTGCAGATCGGCTGTCAGCACCACTGTGATCCCTGTTTGCTACTCAGTGTCCAGGGTTCTCATTTTGTATCCCTTGAGCCCAGGGCAGTCCCAAAGGCTGGGAATATCGATGGGTCACTCATGTGACAAGTTAGGTGCCTACACTTGGGCTTTTTTCTTAAGTGTTGCAGACATGGTGTCAGTTGGCACATTGCTCTGTTTTTAAGACATTTTTAGGTTATAGTTATATTTCTTAGTTTTCTGTTTCATTCCCTGATTTCTTTCCTTTTCACATTAATGTCTAATTTGAGTTCAGAAAGTTTCACAAGGTGAGCTTCAGAATTGAACTATAATATATAGAATGAAGTTTTAAAATAATTGTGAGATGACCCTAAAGAAATTCGAATGCTTTCATGAATGTTGTTCTTTCAAATTTACCCTTCCTTCCACTCATTTCCTGATTGTCTTATGATGTGTACCTTAAATTGTGGGCCATTACGAAGTAATTCAGCTTGGTTTTAATTTTTAAATGATCTTAAAGCCTCGCTTACATATTTTTTTAACCAGATGTAGGATAAAATTATTTTGTACATTGATTCCCCTTTCAGGAGTGTAAGATTGCTAATGTCCAAATCTACAACTTTGTTCTAATAAATTTAAACTGTATTAAATTATTAATTGGATTGTATTTTCACATGAAACTAAAGTTTACAAATTTAGTCTTATAAATTTAAGTGTACCAGCTTCCTAAAATTAAAAAAAAAAATAAATCATTTATAAGTATATGGGAGTGGGTTAGCAAATATAGTTTTCCTGAATATTTGAATAAAACAATACATTAAAAGGCTAGTAAACTTTTTCTCATAATTTCTGAAATAGTAGCTGACTAAACTAAACATGTGTTTGCATTTCTTGTTACTTGATGCTCATGGTTCTTTGCATGTGTCTTTTAAACTAGCTTTAACTTCCTCTTGTGCATGGTTTGTGCAAATTGCAGTTTATTAACTTGTCTTTGTCTTTGATGCTTGCAACCTAATCCATCACAGCTACACTGCCTCGAAAAGAAAGTGCTGTCAAACAGGAAACAGAGAGTGAGTATGCTTAGTGTATTAGTAGGTATTCTCAATGCATGTTTGTTTAATGTCTAGAAATCAGTTGTCTTAAAAAAGTTAATGCCAGAAATATTGATTACTTCGATTGCCAGGTGTTGAATAAAGAGAACCAATATTTTGGTAGTAATTTGGCTGTATCAAAGAAATGGGTAATATAGTTAAAATTGTATGGTCAGGAGTAAAATTTTGTGTCAAAAATTATTCAGAGACTTAACCATCATACTTCTGTTTTCAGGCTGCATTTAAAAACTATAGAAACTCTTACAGATCTGGTCAGGTTTTGCATAATAAAGCCAAAATTTGTCTTTAACTGTCCTTACTATTGTCTTCATTGGTCCTATCTGATCATTAGCAAGTAGTGCAAGTTAATTGAGAACTATTCAAGATTACTTTAGAAATATTTTATTTATAGTTATATTGAATTCTGAATCAGAGCATCACATTTTCTTCTATAAACTTAAATTCCTCAAATGTTTACGTCATGGCTGTGATGAATACCTTAACTCAGCTTATTTTATTTATATATATATATATATATATATATATATATATATATATATATATTCACACACACATGCCATATGATCATATATATACCATATGATCTTTAAGGACCTTGTGTGGATCTGTGTAGTCTTCTTTTTATAATAAGCTCTGGAGTAGAACACAAATGTTAATGGAAAAGAGGACACTGTACAGCTTGTCCCATGTGATAGTCTTGTACACTAATACAAGTCCTGGAAAACCAACACAGTAGAAGCTGTCTTGTAGAAGGTAACTCTCATTTATACTCTGAAGTTTTCATTCATGAAGATCACAACTTTCAAGGTTTATTATTTCTTAGGTCTTCATGGAAGTTCTGGAAAATTAACTGGATCTACTTCCAGTCTAAATAAACTCAGTGTTCAGAGCTCAGGAAATCGCAGGTCCCAGTCATCTTCTTTGTTGGATATGGGGAACATGTCTGCCTCTGATCTCGACGTTGCTGACAGAACCAAATTTGATAAGGTAAAATGACAATTACTTCTTAAGCACTAACATTTGTTCTCTACTAGCAGCTTCTGATCACACCTGTATTTAAAAATTTAGGCTACTTTGGCTATCTTTAAGACATTAACTATATCTTACTTTCCCATTCTGAATTGAATCTGAAAAAATATGTTAACCAAATGACAACTAAGATATGAGTTTTCAATTTAACAGCATAAAAGCTCTAAGTTATTGTTTATTTTTTTATAAATCATGAAGTGTTTACATATCAAAACTAAGTTGTTTCAGCAAATGCAAAAAGTACGTAACAGCTTAGCCAATTTTTGTACTGTGTCATTTTTTTTCCCCTACAATAGTATTTGCTGATCAATAGGCCTTATTTGAATTTTTTTAATTGAAATCTTTATTGATACATTACATATACATTATGTATATATGTACATTGGTACATTACATATACATAATTGCACTCCACAACGAGAATTTGTACCAATATATGACACAACTTAATTCTCACTTTGTGTCAAGTTTTAAAAGTTTTTCTTTGTGCTCTTCTTTCCAGATTTGAAGTGAATAATTAAGTTTTATTTTAGGTCTATTCTGTAGTCCAGTAGAACCTTGATAACACTGTATTGCCCTTCCAGCCTTGGATGCGTTTGTCTTTGGGACTCTTTTGAGATTATTGAGAGTATACCTCTATGGTCCCTACAAAAAAGTGAATTATAGAATGTTTTTTTAAACATTTGATATAATTCTTCTGTTACAGAATGATTTTGGTTTTCCTTAGATCTTTGAGCAGGTATTAAGTGAACTGGAGCCCCTATGTCTGGCAGAACAGGACTTCATAAGTAAATTTTTCAAACTGCAGCAACATCAGAGTATCACTGGAACTATGGTATGGCTTAAATTTATCTTGACTAAAGTTTATAGCCTGTAACATAATTAGCCTAATTAACATGTATTCACAATTTCAGTATCCTAACAGAAAAGAAAAAGATATTTTGAAGACCTTTACATTGCAAATCTTTTCCTTTTTTGTTAGGATACTAAAAATTAATGAAAAGTGACTTTTGGAATTTAGGCATCTTGTATTCCAGAATGTTGAAAACCACAATATTTTCTAAATTAGCAAGAGGGACAAATGTCTAAGTTAATTTTATAAAGAACCTTATTCAGAAAGCAATTTTAACATGTTAGGAATTACCAAGAGGAAAAAAAAATCGATGATGCCAAAGTTAGTATACTGTGAAAGGAAAAAGAAAAGTGAGCCTCAGATCAGATTCTGGAAGTACTTTCTCTTTTATTTTTTACTGACTAGCTAGAGACCTAAAACCAATTATTTTAATCTCCAGTTTTCCTTTTCCTATAAAATGGAAGAGGCCTTTTCACCATTGCCTTTTGATTGTCAGAAATGTAAGAGAACAAAGTGAAAGGTTTTTGTGGAGTATTTTGAAAAATTTAAAATCACAATACAAATTGACTGAAAATATAGTTTTGTTGTTGTTGTGGGGTGTTTTTTTGTTTGTTTTTTGTGGTCCTAGGGATGAAATCAGGGCCTTATGCATGTGATGTAAGCATTAGAGTGATTTGTAAGTTAACAACTAATATGTAAAAAGCAGTCATAAATTAAAATTCATTGTTACTAGAAATGGTTATTACTGCATTGCTCTGGTGATAATAGTAGTAATAATTTGCTAACTTGGCTTCTGTAAGAATTTTTGATAACATTCTTTTAACTGCTGAAATTTTATTAGAATGTTTGATGAGATTTAAAATTTTAAGGTATTTTTAAAAAACTAGTTTTGGGCATTTTGTTGTTATTGTTGAGGCTCCTTCTATTTCCAGTACCTTTCCAGCCTCTTCTTTGCCTGTCATATGCACTCAAACAAATACAGCTTCTCATGAACAATAATTCTAGCTAAGATCTGAGAACAGAGTATTTCATGAACATCCTTATATACCATACTAAATTATATAGTTTTATCGGTAATACTACCATGAAAAATGGTATTTTTATAATGTATTCTCCCCTAGGCATTTTAGGCCTGAGCAGGCTTTTGCTATGTAAATGAGTCAAATTGTTGGTCTTTTATGTTAAGTGCCTGAATAATTTTTGCAGACCGAAGCGGAGGATTTGGATGGAGGAACATCTTCACGGCAGCATAATTCAGGCACTCCACTGCCTGTTTCATCAGAGTATGTATTTGTTGCTACAGTTTATTGGAAAAAGTTAAATGAAAAATGAAGTCCTGTTCACTCAGGGTCTTAGGTTATTCTCAGTAACCTAAAAACACCCAGCAAAAACGTGAGAGCCCATTTTCTCATTAGAAATGTTTCGTTGATCCATTATATATGGCTTTTCAGAAGATTTAAGCAGTTCTAATATTTGATTTCTAATATTTGATTGGCCTAGCTTTTGTATTTCTTAGAAATCATAAGTCATATATCAGGACCAAGCTTTACAAATGACATAAAGCTAATTTAAATGATAAATCTTACTTCAATAAAATATTTTTATCTTGAAAATCTGCTGTAGGATAATTCACCATATTTGGATGTTTTAAATTGAAACAGCAAATTTTAGTCATTGTATATTTTGTAGTAGTATAAAATTAAAGGTAAATTCACTAGATGCTTGTGATAACTTCAAAATTCTGTATGTCTTCTGAACAGGAGAGATATGATTCGCCAAATGATGATTAAAATATTCCGCTGCATTGAGCCAGAACTGAACAACCTAATTGCTTTAGGAGATAAAATTGATAGCTTTAATTCCCTTTACATGCTCGTCAAAATGAGTCATCATGTGTGGACAGCACAGAATGTGGACCCTGCTTCTTTTCTTAGTACTACCTTGGGAAATGTTTTGGTGACAGTCAAAAGGAACTTTGACAAATGCATTGTAAGTTTTATTTAAAATAAGGATTCTAGTCATCATAAAAAATAGGTAAATGTATTAAATCAAGGAATTGTCAGCTTTCTTTGGGAATCTAGTGTTCATTCCCCTGAATCCTTAAAAACAGATTGTTGGCATCAGCCTGTATAAGCAGTCAGGTGACATAGTGGTAGCACTTGCTTAAGTTACTCCTGGATAACTGACATCACAGCTTGCTAATCACTGACCACAGATTCAATGAAGCAAGCGAAGGTAACACTTGGATTTCTTCTCATAATTCTTTTCATATATTCTAATGAGACGATTAATTTGATTAATTGATGGTTTCATTCCTTAATTTTAGTAATAGCTTAATAATTTCAACAATTGTATCACTTAAAGAATAAATTTAGGGGCCGGGGAGTTAGCTCAGTGGTTCCGGCACCTGTCTTGCAAGCACAAGGGCCCAGGTTCGATTCCCTGGCAACCACATACTATACTGGGCATGGAGACTCATGCCCAGCAGCAGTCAGCACCACCATACTACAGTCCCGGGCATGGTGGCTCACACCTGTAATCCCAGCACTCGGGAGGCAGAGGCAGGAGGATTGCTGTGATGTGCGTTGGAGGCTGAGCTCAGGGCCAGCCTGAACTACAAAGCGAGACCCTGTCTCAAAAAAAAAAAAAAAGAATAAATTTAGGGCCAGGGATTTAGCTCAAGTGGTACATGCCTACCTTGGAAGCATAAGCGCTGGAGTTTGGTCCTGGTACCACAAAAAAAAAAAAGCTAGGCATGGTGGTTCATGCCCGTAATCCCAGCACTCAGGAGGCAGAAGCAGGAGGATTGTGAGATCAAGTTTTGCCTGGGCTACATAGTGACCTCAGGACCAGTCTGAGCTACAATAGTGAGACCCTATCTCCAAAAAAAGAATAAATTTTTCATACAACCCAGAAATTATTCCCCTTCTTTCTGAAAAGAAATTAATTATTTTATTGTCTGTTAAATCTTAATCAACTCATAAATTGACCGGATGAACCCAGATTATTTAAAAAATGTTTCAGTTTGTTAATGTACTTAATATTTAAATGAACATGTATTGTTTGAATATTCCTACTGTGTAACTGCTAAGTTAATTGACCTATTGACTATCCATATAAAATGGGAGATAAAAATATTGTGCCAGGGATTTAGTTCATCAGTTCTAGTACCTGCCTTGCAAGCACAAGGGCCTGGGTTCAATCCCCGGTAACCACATACAATAGTACCAGGTGTGGTGGCTCAGTTCACCAGCAATCAGTATCACATACCAGAATGCTGGATGTGGTAGCTCACTCCTGTAACTCCAGCACTCGGGAGGCAGAGGCAGGAGGATTGCTGAGTTCAAGGCTTGCCTGGGCTACATAGTGAATTCAGGGCCAGCCTAAACTACATAGCAAGACCCTGTCTTAAAAAAAAAAAAAAAAACTGCTAATGACACTTATAGTCCTTGTCATATTTTATACTTGTAAAAGGTAATATTTAGCTTTTAAAACTATGAAAACAATCATGTCTACTGTAGAAACTCAACTGTCACCTAATTAAGCTTATTAAACCTCCTTCCCTACCAAATGATTTCAGCTGGTATTTGAAATGCAGTGAAATTGGACCATTTCAGGTTTTTCCTACCCCTTGTTTCCCTCTTCCTTTTCCCATAAGTAATGATAAAACAAGGAAGGTCTGACTGCAGAATGATAGCTGAAAGGACAAGGAAAAACTACCAAAGGCCAAGATAATGAATCCCATGTTACACGGTTACAACATTAAATCAAAAGGTCATTGTGCGTTTCCAAAGCAGGAAGGCTCAGTTGCTCTTATCAGTCAAATGTAAATTCAAGTAGTATCTTAACCCAATAGAACAGATGACGTAACATCAGAAAGATGAAGACACTGGTTCAGATCAAATGCTTAGCACATATCCTGGCATAAAATGAGAGTTTACTAACTGATAGTTTGCATAGTTAAGGCGTCTTAGAACAGGTCATATTACTCTCAAGACAGGGCAGTGGAGAAATGACATATTTTAGACAAAGGTGTAATTTAATATTTTCTCCTAAAATGCATGTGTATGTAAAGGCCTACTTATTACCACTAAAGAGAAAGATAGTCCTTTTTGCCACCTGTCATTTCTCTGTCTCTTATTTTAACTCAATTGTTCTGGTGCCGCCTGGCATACTGTGTGTTCTCAGGAGGGCTACATATTTTGGTCTTGAGGATAAGAGCAGAACTAAGGGCATAAAGAAGTTGGAAAGGTATTAGTCTGTATATATTGAGTGAAAAGCATTAATGTCAAATGGCTGCAGAAAATGAAAGAAGATAGCACCTGACTTCAGCTAAGTATCTCATATTCTTCAAAGAATGCCAAGAAAAAGCTAGCCTTCCTTGAACCAGTACTGAATTTGTAAAGTTACTGACATGTCATATAGCACCAAGCTGGAGTTTGTGGTCTAGTATTTTTTAACTGTTGATTTGCTTTTCAGGATTCTCCACACTATAGTGATACAGATTTTCACTATCACATTTAAGAATTATATAATTTAGTTAAATTGGAATTGGAAATTCCAATTTGGAATTCCAATTTTTAATTTGGAATTAAAATGGGATTATATAAATTTAGTTAAATAGAAAAAGTATGATATATGGCTGCTATCAAAGTTGTAGACTCACACACTGAATAGGCTCCTTTTCTCCCTTCTTTTTTGCCTAAACTTAGAGTAACCAAATAAGGCAAATGGAAGAAGTAAAGATCTCAAAGAAGAGTAAAGTAGGAATTCTCCCATTTGTTGCTGAATTTGAAGAATTTGCTGGGCTCGCAGAATCAATCTTTAAAAATGCTGAGCGTCGTGGAGATCTAGATAAAGCATATACGAAACTTATCAGAGGAGTATTTATAAATGGTAAGCTTTTGTTATGTTCTAAAGAATTGTGGCTATTATTTTCATTGTTTCTGGTAGATGGAAAGTTGGAGACAGGCATGTTCATTATTTTCCATATCCTGTATAATAATCTCTTCTAGGTTTTCTGATATTAAAGATGTCTTAAATTAAAAAAATAAATGGTACATAAAACCTATGCTACTGATTAATTATAGTTATATTTTAGGGTTCATAGGGACTTGTTACTGTGAACAAAATTAAAATCATTTTTTTAAACACAAAAATGACATCTCACTTTAACATTTTAGTAAAGGTCTGAAGGTGATAGGCAAGCTTGACAAATCAGTTAAAACTGTACAACTTGAAAAATCAATTCACGTCTTTAGGCCTCGGTTTCCATGTTACACAAGGCAGAGTAGTGCCCTAAGACCATAATTCTGTCTTCCTGTGCCAGATCCCACAACTAAGTGAGAAACCATGTTGGACATGTCAAGCTAATTTGAAGAAAATAATCCGATCACATATATTCAGGAATTTTAAAAGCTAAAAAATGGGCAAATGGAATCATTCACCTGTTCGATTTACAATTTCAGTACAACCAAGTCTAGAGAAAAGACAAATTTCATGAATGGGTGTTTGAGTGGTTCATTTTTCTTTTAAAATTTCAAATAGTTTTGTTTTATGTGAGTCTAAAATAAGTCTATTGAACACACCCAAAAACTCAAAATAAATTTTAAAACTAAAGATTATTTGTAATTTCATTGTGCACAGATAATATTTAACTTTCATTCTTCCACACTTTTCAGGGTCTTACTCCCTTATGTATGTACATGTAGCTTATAATGTTTTTTAGTCTAAAATTTTTATGGTGTGTTACACTGTGTTGCAACCTGCTGGATTCTGTAACCGTATTATTTATCTGATCAGTTACTATAGATAGCCATAAGCATTTTTAGTGACTGCATAGATTCCTGTGTATTAGTATTTACTTATGAAATTTATTGTATGTATTAGTTTGTTTCCAGTTTATGTATCCTTGTATACTGTAAAATTTCCTTAAGGGTAAATTTAGAAATGGAATAACTGGATAAAAAGGTTTATATAATATCTAGATATTTTCATCAAATCACACACTATCATCTTACTCTAATTAGCTTTATTTTCTTTGGTATTTATGATTTATTAATTTATCTGCTTTTTACATTTTAAGTATTTGAACAATTTAAAATTGAGCTGGAAGATACAAAATAATGAACTAACTTCAGTCTATTCAAAAGGACCATCTGGTTGTCCTAACATACTTTGAATAATGTATTATTTCCCTGCTAATTTAAAAAGTCACCTTTCTGGGCCAGGCATTATCTCAGTGGTTCTGGCACCTGCCTTGCAAGTACCAGGGCCCAGGTTCTATCCCTCATAACCACATACAACAGTGCCAGATGTGGAGGAGACTCACACCCACCAGCAGTCAGAACCATATACCACAGTGCCAGGTATGGTGGCTCACGCCTGTAATCCCAGCACTTGGGAGGCAGAGGCGGGAGGGTTGCTGTGAGTTCAAGGCTGAGCTCAGGGCCAGTCTGAACTACAAAAAAATGAGACCCTGTCTCAAAAAAAAGTCACCTTTTTATATATAGAATGTTCACATGTATATGCGGCTGTTTTACAATGACTTACTATGTTCAAGTGGATATAAAGACATTCCAGTGTGTTCTATATTGTTTAGGTTAGTAATGCACTTAATTCTTAAACTTACAAAATTAAAAAAAGATCACATACCTATGGTTATAACTAAATATGATCAGACTCATAAATAGTATTTTATTTTTTCTGCTTTCATTGTAGTGGAGAAAGTAGCAAATGAAAGCCAGAAGACTCCCAGAGACGTGGTTATGATGGAAAACTTTCACCATATTTTTGCAACTCTTTCTCGTTTGAAAATCTCATGTCTAGAAGCTGAAAAAAAAGAAGCCAAACAAAAGTACACTGATCACCTTCAGTCTTACGTCATTTATTCTTTAGGACAACCTCTTGAAAAACTAAATGTAATACATTTTTCTTGTTTTTGAACGTGTATACTTCTGTTTACATAAAAATAACATACAGTTACGATAAACTTGCTGGTACATTAAGATAGGATGAGGAAAGAAGGACTCAGTTTTTGGAGTTACCAATGTGCCAGACACTGCTAAATGCTCTTTGTACACTGTTCTTCTTAGTTCTTGTTAAAAAATAATTGAGGCTGGGTGTGGTGGCTCATGCCTGAAATCCCAGCACTCAGAAGGCGGAGGCAGGAGGATTGCTGTGAGTTCAAGGCTGAGCTCAGGACAAGCCTGAATTACAAAAGCAAAACCCTGTTTTAAACAAAAGAAACAAACAAAAACAGTGTAGCTAAAAAATAATTGAAGTAAGGTAGTAGAGACTTCTTTTACAGAAGAAACTGAAAGTAAAGAAAGTTGACTGCTGTCATACTAGCTTTAAATAGCAAAGTTGAGGGTGAACGTTAATTGGGCTTTTGGATCTCCTAAGTGACTACCTTTATGCCTGCTTCATGTATTAAGCTTTTCTTTTCTTTTTTTCTTTTTTTTTTTTTGCTGTACCAAGGATTGAACTCATGACTTTATGCTTGCAAGGCACCACTGAGCCAAGTCCCCCACCCAAGTTAGGGGTTTTGGGGGTTTTTGTTTTGTTTTGGGTTTGGTTTTTTGGTATCAGAGATCAGACTTGAAACCTTCCACTTGCAAAGCAAGCACCAGAACCACTGAGCTAAATCCTTAGCCCAGTAAGCTTTTAATTTGGAAATATAATTGAATAAAGAACATGTTAGTGGACCCTTGAGTTATGACCATCCTGACATATGAACAATTTGGGTTATAATCAGAGTTTTAGTTTTTAACTTACAGGCAAAGTCTTGTGTGACAACTTGAATTCTGGCTACTTGTGCTTTCATTTGGTCACAGATACAGATTAAACCCTAAAAGAATTCTGGAAGAAACGTTACGTCTTTTCCTGTATGGGGTTAATTGAGAAATCCTGGACCAATATCTTAAGGACACTGAGATCTGCCTACATACAGGAAAGAGACTTTAAGGCTATGTAGAGGACCCTGAGCCTTCAGTTGACCAACTTAAGTTACAACCACCCTTTAAGAATGAATTAAGTTCTGGGCCGGGGAGTTAGCTCAGTGGTTCCGGCGCCTGTCTCGCAAGCACAAGGACCCGGGTTCGATTCCCCGGGAACCACATAACAATACTGGGTGTGGAGACCCACACCCAGCAACAACCAGTACCACATACCACAGTGCCGGGCGTGGTGGCTCACGCCTGTCATCCCAGCACTCGGGAGGCAGAGGCAGGAGGATTGCTGTGATGTGAGTTTGAGGCTGAGCTCAGGGCCAGCCTGAACCACAAAGCGAGACCCTGTCTCCAAAAACCTAAAAAAAAAAAAAAAAGAATGAATTAAGTTCCTAAGTTAAGGGCCCACTGTATCTGTCAACAATTCAAAGAAATCCTAAAGGGATTTAATCAGATGCAGAGCCAATTCCTCATAAGATCCTACAAACTTAAGAACAGACAGATAATCCTTTCATCAGATGAAATGACCTGTTTCACACCTGCAGTCTGCAAAATATGTAACTATAAAAGACGTATTTCCTTTAAATCAGATCTGAAATAAAAACATTATTATTGAAGCTCTGGAAAGATCAGAAACAAATGGGAATTATGAAAGAATCAAGATTATCATTGCTTCTGTCTGTTGAAATTATTAGTTTATGATAAAGTGGTCAGAGTCAAAGGTACCAAAATTAACTGATTTACTATACCTCAGGAACAAGTAGTTAAAAGCTTCAATAGAGGCAAACATTTTAAAGCACCAAGAATAAACTTGGCAAAAGATAATTTAATGAAAAATAACAATAGAGGAGTTCAATTTTTCTTGAAAAGTAATTAGGGGATTGGACCTTTCAGTATTAAATTATATGGTGCTCAAATGTAAGTCGGCCAAATAATAAAACTGCGTTTTAAAAAGACAAGTATACTTGAAACAACCTGAGAAGAATATTTGAATTAATACAAGTCAATATATTTAATATGAAGATCTTTTTAAAATCAGTATAACACCATTACCCAACATGTAAATTGGCAGGGGTCTTGAATCAGTAGATATTTAAAAACAAATTAGTTTTTATAGCCAAAGAATTTTGAAATAATATGATAAACCTATTTTTTCACTTTGGCAGCAATTGTTTTGAAAACAACAATGATAATGCCAAGAAAGCAGTCTCTGTACACTGTTGACAGATAAATGAATTGAAAAGCAATTTATACATAGGGAGATTTTCAGAATAGTTATACTCAAGTAAAGTTGTAGAAATTTATGCTAAAAAGGCATACTTGCATACTTTAAAAATATTTATGACAGTTGTATTTATAATGGATTTTTAAAAATATGAGTAGACTTTGGCAACTCTCAAGAAAGGAAAACAATAGTTGCCCAATATGAGAGGAATGAATAAATACCCAAGTTATCATTTAGTCAGTGGATGAGATATTCCGTATGCATTAAGATATGCACTAGAAAACAGCAAGGTGTGCTCCTCTGTGGTACACTGGTTTCATTCCCAGACTCTAAATAATAAGAAATGGAAAATGTAACATATGAAGTTGAGATTTAATTTGTACACTCATATTAGAAAGTTAGAAGGAAATCTTAACGGTTAACAGTGATTTTTCTCTGAATGGTATAATAGGTAATTGGTTACTGTATACTTTTTCATGTTGTGAATATATACTACTTAATGATTTGAGTTTTTAAAAATGTTCAAGTGATAATAAAAGTCATTCTTACCAGTTTTTTTTTTTTTTTCATTAAAGCATTTCTTTGAAGGTGTTGAAGCTCGTGTAGCACAGGGCATAAGAGAGGAGGAAGTAAGCTACCAACTTGCATTTAACAAACAAGAACTTAGAAAAGTTATTAAAGAGTATCCTGGAAAAGAAGTGAAAAAAGGTCTAGATAACCTCTATAAGAAGGTAGACAAACATTTATGTGAAGAAGAGAACTTACTCCAGGTATGCTTCACTCTTTGGACCATTCTGGCTTGAAGATGTATTACTTTTCTTCAAAATAACCCTCGAAAGATTCTACAAATTTTCTAATTGTAGAGCAAGAGAGAAATTCCATATAGTTCATATTTGTGTTTTTTTGTGGTAAGGCAATATGTAAGTCGTTTTTCTTTTGGTTGGATGTGTTTTCATTTACACAGTATTAGATTTTAGAAGAATAAGTAAATAGAATATAGTTGAATGAAGTGGGAAGGTTCTGAGTGGGGATTGGAGTTAGAAATACCTTCGTTGTCTTATCCACATTAAGCTGCATGACTCTTAGCAAGTTACTTAACCTCTTGGCACCTCATTTTCTATATTTGAAAAGTGGAAATGATATCTCTGTCCTATGGGAACTATTGTTATTGCCATTTTTACACGAGAAAGAGCTAAGAAAAACGGAGGAATTCAATAAAGATCTCTTAGACATTGTTAGTAGAGCCAGATTTAAATTTTGGATTAAGCCATTATTCATTATAGATTGTGCTGAAAGCCCAAATATGAGTGAAAACATTCTTATCATCATAGAGAGGTTCAGGTAAGATCTTGCATTTGTGTTAACTTCTGAAAGTCAGATAATATTTTGACCAACAAAGTAGGGGGAGTGGCTTTCTAAATGGAAGAAATAGTATAAAGTAAGAGTAGGCTTTAATAAATGTCTCTTATCAGATTCTGTCCTGATAGTTATCTACATATTAGTCTCTACTATTAGATTATAAATTACATATTTAATCACAGGTAGCAGGCCTGTATCATCTTGGAGGCCTCTATAGTACTAAGCAGTGTTTTTCATCATTAATTTTAGATTAAAAGAATTTAAAACTTAATCTGAAATGGAAATTGTTGCCTTTCATTTAATCATTAGTCTTGTCTCTGTGCATAATTTTGCATAGCCATATCTGTGTTGGGAATTAGAATACATATAATAATAGCGAAAACATAATGAGCACTTATTTTTGTCAAAGACCATTCTGAGCTGTTTGACTAAATGCACTCATTCGACCCTCACAAGAATCTTAGGAGGAAGGTGTTATTGATACCCTGCTTTACACTTGAGGAACTTGAATTACAGAGCAGTGATGTGACATACTTTTACAGTGCTGTGCAGAGTTCTTAAACTATATGTGTTGACATTATTTCTACATACATGATTGTTATTTCCATGTGTAGCTGAATGACTTTTATTTTCTTTTAAATAATAGGTGGTGTGGCACTCCATGCAAGATGAATTTATACGCCAGTACAAGCACTTTGAAGGCTTGATAGCTCGATGTTACCCTGGATCTGGTATTACAATGGAATTCACTATTCAGGATATTCTGGATTATTGCTCCAGCATTGCACAGTCTCATTAAAGCTTTTGAAAGGAAAATGATAAATAAATAAAACTCTCTTGATACACCAGACACTACGTAAAAAAAATCAGGCAACTGTTTTGAGAACCCGGAGGTTCACATTTTTGTTTTATTAAATGTCAGATAAATAAGTACTGTACTACAAATATTTAAGTACACAAGTACCAACTTGTGTGGCCATTTTATTTGCTCAGTAGGTTGTATATTAACTTAAAGCATCTGTCTCATAAAATGCATTAGCATTTTTCAGTGAGTGAATAGGAAATTGTGCATTGTTGGTTATCTTCTTACATTTGAGAGTGTTTGTCCTACATGTGTAATGCCTTGGGGAATTCTTCAGCATGCACTACATCTCTAGTCCTTACAAATCATGGAACTACTAAGATATTATGCCAAATTTTTTTCTCACTAACAGATCTGTAAATAGTAAAGGAGCTCATGAGATAATTAGTTGTAAACTTAGATTTTGAGGATTATGTGATTCTAGTAATAAATCAAATAAATTTTTTAAAAGATATTTTTAACATTGTTATATGTGCTATATTCTCTATGAAAACAATTTCTTGCAGAATCAGTACATAAAAATTAAATTCAAGTCTGTGTACCACAGAATCATTAAAAGTGTAATAATAAGAAAGGTACTAAGAGATAGATGCCCAGTAAATACTTAAAGACATGTTTGACACTGCTGTCTGTTATAGAAGTGCAAATTAAAACACTGACATTACATCTTTCCCCTAAAAGAATGACCATCATCAAAATAATGAAATAATAACATGCTGGTGAAGCTGCAGGAAAATAGGAACCCTCCTACATTGTTGGTAGGAATGTAAACTAATGCAATCTTTATGGAAATCGGTATGGAGATTCCGCAAACAGCAAATCTAGAAATTCCATTTGATCAACCATTCCCCTTGTAGGTTTCTTCCTCAAAGAGTTAAAGACATTTTATTTTGGTGGCACATGCATACCCATATTATAGGAGGACAATTCGTAATAGCTAAATCTTACAGGCAGCCTTATACTCATGAATAGCTGAATGTATAAAGAAAATGGAGTACTATGGTGGTGTATCTATCAGCAGTAAAATATAGCCTCTCAGAGAAAGAGTTTATACAGTTGGAAATAACCACTTGGTAAAGAAGGGGGGAAAAAGGGCCAGGGATTTAGCTCAGTGGTTCCGGCGCCTGACTTGCAAGTGCGAGGACCCGGGTTCGATCCCCGGTAACCACATAACCATACTGGGCGTGGAGACTCACGCCCAGCAGCAACCAGTACCACATACCACAGTGCCGGGCGTGGTGGCTCACGCCTGTAATCCCAGCACTCAGGAGGCAGAGGCAGGAGGATTGCTGTGATGTGAGTTGGAGGCTGAGCTCAGGGCCAGCCTGAACTACAAAGCGAGACCCTGTCTCAAAAAAAAAAAAAAAAAAAAGGGGGGGGAAAAAAGCAGATCTCCGGGAAATTCAGGAAAACTAGAAATTACAGAGAAGCTAGAGGAATGGGACATAATGCAGGGAAAAGAATAAAGGAGTCTGGAAAGTTCACCCCAGTTCCCAAAGAAGAGGATCTATCCCTACAGACACAAGATAAGTCTAGAGGATCAGCAATTCTAGGGAGAAACATCAGACCAGACCAGCAGCACTAGCCCCGAGAAAAGTCCACAGCTATTTTAAACTGCAAAAACTGGTTTCATTCTGAAAATGGTCCCTCCTGTGCAGCAGACTAGAATTAGAGAAGAAATCCAGTATGGTACCTGCCATATTGAGAGAGTATAATCAGAAAGTATTTTGGGGAAAGGTTATTCTAAGAGAGCCACAGAACAGCTTCTGTATTACCCTGCCACAGTAACAGATGGCCACAAGTGCCACTACTGGAGAGGATGCAGTCTAGACATAGACTCTGTGAGAAATAAAAGCTCAGGCCAGGAAGGACACGGGCCTCTCCTCTGGTGAGAATTCAGACCCAATGTGGCGTTCAGAGGCTGCTGGGTCTGAAAGTGGTAAGATTAAGTCTACTGATCTACTTGAACCCCTACCATGCTGCCTCCACCCAGCATGGAGATCAATGGTCTGATTGTTTCCCCCATCTGCAGTGGGAGTGAGGACATGACTCAGCTTGGACAGTTGCCACAGCCTGAGGAGAATAGTCAGAAGGGCTGCTGGAGCAGGGGAGCCACCTCACAAACCCACAGGTGATTAGGCCATGTGGAGAAAGCCATACATTGAGGTACACAGAGATATGGAAAGTGGTAGTTGGTGAAGTGACTTCATCCCTAGAGCAGTCACCATTGACTTAGCCACGCCCACTGGAAAAGGTAGGGCAAGAATTTTTTTCATTACTTTTATGTAATTCTATTTTCTTTTATTCAGTAGGGTCCTTTATCTTACTTTTCTCCCATCTGTTGTTTAATTATGCAAATTTTACATTTTCTTCCTGTTCCCCACCCCTTTTCCTTTTCTTGTATAACCAGTAAGTTTTATTAATCTTTAGCTATTTAGCTTTGTGCTATTACTATTGAATTTTTCTGTTAGCGCAGGTATAGTTGCATTTAGTAGACACTTACTGTATGTCAGTATTTAGGTTGTCATGTTTTAACTACAGTTTTAATATTGGTAAGGGTGGTATGTTAGTGGTTTATATGTGTCTTTGATACTATTGTTGCTGATTTTGTTATTTTTTGCCACACCGAGATAGTTGTTCCTGTTGATTTTTTTTCTTCGTTTTTCCTTGTATGGCAATATCTGGATTGCTTTTGGATCACTAGCAATACTGTGGTTTATTCTTAGAAATTTGGATGTTGGACCAATTGTACTACATCTTCTCCTCCCAATTAACAAAGGAAGTTGGATCTTAGGACAGAGTCAAAAGCCTACAGTTAGGACTGGGATTTAGCTCAGTGGTTCTGGCGCCTGCCTTGCAAGTACAAGGGCCCTGGGTTCTATCCCTGGTAACCACAGACAACAATACTGGGCATGGAGACTCATGCCCAGCAGCAATCAGTACCACATACCACAGTGCCGGGTGCTCACGCCTATAATCCCAGCACTCAGAGGCAGGAGGCAGAGACAGAAGGATTGCTGTGAGCTGTGAGTTCAAGGCTGAGTTCAGGGCCGCCTGAACTACAAAGTGAAAACCTGTCTCAAAAAACTAAAAAAAAAAAATGCCTACAGTTAGCCATAGTTTAAAAAAAGAAACCATGAGAAGTCTAAGTAACAAAATGTCCAAATACTCCCAAATCCACAGATCTTACCCATGCACTCATCAAGGAGGAAGAAAGCAAAAGCCCTATAGCCTAATTATTTGAAATGAAAAACAAGATTTTTAAAAAGTAAAAGTCTTTGAGTTCAAAGAAGACACAACCAAACAGATAATGGACTTAAGAAATAATGATCAGGCCAGTATGTAGCTCAGTAATTCTGCATTTGCCTGGCAAGCACATGGTCTGAAGTTCAATGCGTGGTACCACCACCACGAAAAAAAAAAAAGATCAGTGATTTTACAGAAGACATTAATAACCTAGCTGAGAGAAACAAAATGATACAAAACATGAGTGACTAGTTTAATAAATAATTAAAAGTTCAAAAGTACCAAATAGAAACCCAGGTGATTAAAAGGTCTATTGAAAGTGTGAGCAGCATACATAAGCAATGTGAGGTCAGTGTCAGAACTCCAAGACAGGGCTGATGTTAGAGACCAGTTATGTAGAGATATCCAAAAAACAATAAGAGAACATGAAAAATAGATCCAACAGCTGTTAAATGATGGAAAGAAGACCAAGATTCATTGGAATTAGTGCAAAATCCAAAGAACACAAATGACCAAAAAAAACCTATTTATAGAAACAATAACAAAAATAAAATAACCTCCTCCAGAAATAGGGGAAAGGTCAAACATTAAATAATTAAGGCATATAGAGTTCCACATAGCCATGATCAAAAGACAAACACTCTGTGTCACTTCATAGTCAAAATCCCTGAAGTTCAACACAGGGACAAAATCTTAAAAGCTGTCAGAAAAAGCAACAAATCACTTTTAAAGATAAACCCATTAGAATTACAGCAGACTTCTCAAAACAGACCTTAAAGGACAGGAGAACTTCAAGTGTTCCACAATATGCCAGAACCAATGAGAGAAAGTAGCCTAAAGAGAGAAGTTTAACTATGACTCTCCACTTCAGAAGAAGTGGGTCCAAATAAATAACCTAATAATGTACCTAACACTCCTAGAAAAACAAGAACAATCGAAATCCAAAGCTAATACAAGGAAGGAAATTATAAAAGCAGAAATTGAGACCAAAACTGTCAATGAATCAGAGTTGCTTCTTTGAAAGTCTAAACAAAATAGACAAAACCTTAGCTAATCTTACCCAAAGTGGCGGGTATCCCAAATCAATACAATTAGTGAAAGTGAAAAAAATGAAATTACACTTGATCTTAGCCAAAAGGCCAACAAGTGATAAAAAGTGAAATTACAAATGAAAGCTGCCAAATCTGGAAGATGTCTAACAACTTTTGCAAATCTGCATGCTAATAAATTGAATAATTCAAAAGAAAGATTCCTAGATTATGAGCTGCCAAACTAAACCAAGAAGACATTGAAGCCCTGAAAGTCCAAGACAGGCAATGAAATTGAAGAAGTAATACCAAAAAAAAATACAACTTCAAAAAGCATAGATCTCAATGGATTCACCGCTAAATTCTACAGGAACTTTAGAGAAGATCTAACACCAATATTCCTCTAACCCTTTAATGAAATTGGAAAGAATATTCCCAAAGTGTACGGGGAGCTACAATTACCCTACTTCCAAAAACAGAAAAGAATCCAACCTCAAAAGAGAGCCATAGCCAATTTCTTTAAGAACATAAACATACAAAAACCTTCAACAAGGGTCAGAGATTTAGCTCAGTGGTTCCAGTGTCTGCCTGGCAAGCACAAGGTCCTGAGTTCAATCCCCAGTACCACATACCACAATGCCAGATGTGCTTCGTGCCTGTATAATCTCAGCACTCAGAATATAGGGATGCACTACCACACCCTTTACTTTCACGTTGCTCTGTGATTCCCTCAATACAGCTCATCCTTTTTCTTCACAGCACTTATATAATTTGAAATATGCTAGTTTTTGTATCAGAGTGAAATTCTGGCTCCTGAAGGGAACATTCATCACAGTCCACCTCTCCACAAGGACGGGCCATGTCACTATATTTGCTGGAGCATCACACTCTGCCTGGAACTGAATTTTGGGAATGATGATGGGAGAATCAGTGTAATGTGGTGGTGAAGTCATTCCAGGGGTCACACTGAGAGACAGTCCATAAATTTCTTCGATATTGAGCCTCAGACTTACCCTGTTTTCTCTCTGCTAAGGTCAGGTGGTTCTGTGTTCCTCTGATTCTGTGAATTACTCACTATTCTTCTCATATTGGGGTGGGAAGTAGTACTTCTGTTAGCTGAAGTTCATTTCTATAACTTGAAACAAGCATCTTTGTTAATGCAAGCATGGAACAAAAACCAAACAAACTGCACAAGACAATAAATGATAGCTGCCAGTGCAATGGTAGAGACCGCTAGATATCTCGATTTATCTGTGGTCTGACAAAGTCCAGGAAGATACTATTAAGGAAATAAGACATATCCTATTGAGTTATTGTTCTCCACATATTGGGAAGCATCTGTGAAGGATCAGAAACAATATGGCTGTATTCAGAGGGCACTGGTCCCAAATCCTGGCTCTGTCTGCCTGTATATCCCTGTTCAAGTAAGTTTAACCTTGAGGTGCCTCAATTTCCTTTTTTGTAAACTTTAAGCTGTAATATTCCCCTTAGGATTTACCACAGCATTAAATCAGTTAGTTTGTAAGAAAAGAAAATCTTAACAGACTAAGACATTCTCAATTTTCAGAAGAAATAAAACAACCTTGTATTCTTGAGCAGTGGTTGAGAAATCAAACTCAGAACCATAGGGTGACTGGATGAAATTGTGCAATATCCTTGGGCTAAAACAACCACAGCAGAAAGCAGTCAACTCCCTGTGCTGTGTCTCCCCAACGCACATGTTTGTCAGAGCCTCGTCCAGTTCTTTGTGCAGTTTTAATTATCAACAGGGTCTTTAATAACTGCTAGTGTCATTTCATTAGTCTGTAGGAACCTGTGAGCTGTGAGTGTTGCTATCGTGTTACACAGAGAGGCACAAGAAACAAAGTGTTTCCACATGGATCAGGATTACACCAGAGTATTAAGAAATTGAGTTTTGTTGATTGGATGCCTTTCCTGATTCATAAAGCTTGTTTTATACATGACCAAAAATGACTAAGAAGGCATTTATTTTAAAACTACCTTTTCATTAGCAAATCTTTTTAAGATTTCTCAGGCCAGATCTATTTTAACTTTTCTAGAGGGAAAAAAAAAAAAACTCTTCTAGATGCTAACCTCCTTGAAGGGAACCACAAATCGGTAAGTAAATGAGAAGGAAACATAAGAGAATTGCACCTAAGATGGAGTCATTTATCTAGATGGGGGATTTTAAGGTATGATAAGCCTTTTTTCTTTTGCTCCATATAATTTATAACTCTTACAGGAACCAAAGTGACATTTAAAATAGGAACACAAACTTCCTTATTTACACACTTTGTTCCCAGTTACTATAGTTGTGCAACAAATGATTCTGAACTGTAGTGGGAAGAAGTCAGTTCACTATGCTCATCATGGGTTCTGCGGTTGAGGATGGAGGCCAGCAGAAGTAGTTTGTCTTCGCCTCATAGGGCCAGGAACCTCAGCTGTTGCAAGCCAGAGGCTGGGGCTGAAATAAGGGGAATACCTGTTCACTAGGATACAGCTCAAGACTGGAGTTGATACTCGCTGTTGGCTGGGAGCCTCAGTACCAACCCCATGGACCATGCAGGTGGCTTCTTATGAAGACTTGGCTAAGCTTCCTTACAGTACTGTTGCTAGTTGACAAAGGAAGTTGGTGAGGGAAGGGAAAGAAATATTCTTTTTATGATCTACTGGCAAAAGTCACATAGTGTCACTTTGATACTCCTGGTCAGAGAAATGACAGTATTCACGTGGCAATATTCAGATGAGGGGCACAGACTGTACCTCCCATAAGCAAGTGTCAGGCACTTGGGAAGAAGAGTATGTGGGTGAGCCACACCCTGGCTGGGCATATTCTTTGGAAACTTCCACGTAGCACCTTTTATTCATCAAGTGATCAGTTGAGAGACATTTGGGTTACTTGTGTTACCTTTTAGCTGTTGCGAATTATGATGTTTGACCATTTGTATGGATACATGCTTGTATTTTTCTTTAATACATACCAAGGAGTAAAATTAGTGGGTTGTGTAGTAACTTTATGTTTAACATTTAAAGGAACTGTCAAACTTTTCTAAAGCTGCAACTGTTTTACATTCCCACCGCAGTGTAGGAGGGCTGAAATTCTCCACATCAATGCTGCCACTTGTTATCCATCTTTTGGATTAGAATCATCCCAGTTGGTGGGATAACTCAGTTTGAGAGCAAAGACACGGAACCACCCTACTGTCCAAAAGCAAGAGAAATGGATGTCCTATCGAAGAAAAGATTTTATCCTTCCTCCACCTCGTGGTTCTGTCCAGGGCCTCCACAAACTGAGTGACACCTGCCCACCCTGATGAGCACAGGTCACTTCTCAGTCTCTTCTAGAAAATTCTCACAGGCATATCCACCCAGAAATCATGTTTTATAGCTTATTGCAGCAAGTTGGAACAAAAAACTAATCATTGCTCCAGCTCCTGTGTTGTAAAAGAAGATGAGTTAGAGGGGAAGGGGAAGGAGAACCGTCCCTTTTCAGCCCTGGGACGCGAGGGTGGCAGGGGAAGTAGCCTCACGTGTGTGTCCTGTCTGCATCAGGTGCCTGGAGAGACACAAAGGGCAAGAGGGGAGTGTTCCCCTCGCCTCCCACTAGAGACTTCAAAGTGGCCTCCTTGCAGGCTGCCTGTTACTAACCCCAAAGGGGCCAGCACAGCCAGGCAGAAAAGGCCATGAGATTCAGCAGCAGAGTTACCTACAACTGCCACCTGGGGCCTCAGGACCCAGAAATTCCTGACAGTCTGACTGGGATCCATGACGCAGGTGAGGTGGGAGAGGGAGTACAGAACGGGCCAGGTCTGCTTGGGAGTCACGGCCAGATACCAGAGAAGGGGGGGAGAGGAAGAGAGGGAGAAGACGTACAGCATCAGCCCCCCAGATGGCGCCCGCAGTGCCAGCAGTGCCCAGAGCAACCAGGTGGATGGGGGTCCAAGAGGTGGAGGACACTGTTCCAAAGACCACCCTTCCCTCTGCCCCAGGGTCAGACAGCCTCTGCAGAAAAGGGAAAGGGTTGCTTGGCTTATTGCATCCCACTCTGATTCCTCTTCTCTCTGAGTTGCTAATAGGGGAAAGAAGTGAGTCACTTTTTTTTTTTTAATTTGATCGTGGTTCTTTAAAAAACCCTCTTTCTCCCTCGAGCCTCTCACTGGACTTCACTCGCTGGAGTAAAGGCACCACTTTTCGCATTGGTCCCTGACTCCATGGCCCATGCCCAGTTATATTGAGTGAGGGGACCTATAGAAGATGACTCCAAACCTCATCATATCACCCCAGGAGTTGGGTAAGGGAACTGACAGTTACTGATGATGATGATAATAACTGCTCCCTGCTCCAGAAACCCCAGTTTTGCATTCAGAACAATAGAAACATCTATATTAAAAATCCTCGAGCCAATAGAATACTGTCTATGGTTCCCTGAAGAACATGTGATTTAGTTGCTAAAAAGGCTAATGTGATTCTAGGTTGTGTTGATAAGCATTGAGCAGGTGCTATCCAGATATGGTAAGGGAGATGAATACAGGTCAGTCCATATTCAGCTTGAATCAAATGCAGTCACTTCAGGGAACTGAGAAACTAGCCAGTTTCTGCTCGAGAGGATTTAACCAGAAGTGGTGGGCTTGGAGACCACGTCACGTGAGCCTGAAGGGTTGTGGATATTTGTTCTGAAGGATCATCGCTAGATGAGGGGAAAAATTCATGTCCTTTTGAATACTTGGGACAAATTGCTTACACTCAGGGAGAAGCAGATTTTAGCTTCATGCAAGGAGACTTTTTCTAGCAAACTGTTCAGCGATGCAATGAGCTGCTTTGAAAAGTGGAATCTTCCTGTTATTGAGCATGTTTGGATGGCAGGGAGAATGGCCGTCTCTTGAAGAAGTTGCATAGGAAATCTCTGCTGTGTGCAAGGTTTGGTGCAATAGACCTTTGAAAGTCCTGGCAGTTATATCTCCACAAAGTTAATTGGTCTTCATCTGAATTTTCTCCTTTTGGGCCACTGGCCTAGAGAACTCCCTTCTTTGACAGCTTGCCAAACTCATATAGTTGTTTTTCTTTCCAGAGTTTCAGCCAAGGCTGCAGCAGTTCCTTGGTTATATTTGATATGTAGCTGAACCCCACCTTTAAAATGGGGTTACAGTGTTTCCTACCCAGCTGGGTATTATGGTGATTAATGATTGCTGTAGAACAACTCTCAAAACAGAACCTAGAAAGCACTCAGTACCTTACGCAGTTGTAATTTACTGTTAGCTCATTGCCTTTACCGATCGTTTTTTCCCATGGCTGCCTATTTTCTTATCATGTCTGTTTTTATCACATGTGTCTTATTGTCAGTGTTTGAGACTCTTAATATGGTTGCGACATTTTTTCACCCATCCACGCCCATGAGAGTATGTAAAGGCTTCAGTCTCACAGTGAGACTTGAATCTTGCAGAGTGCAGACTCCAGGCTCATTTTCTGTTTCTTTCTGCTTCCTTAGCCCCGCAGTTTGTCCAAAACCTTGTCTTAGATGGTAAGCCACAGCAATTTATGGTGTTTTTTCTCCCCTCCCCTTTTCCAGGTACGTTGTGTGCCAGGGACCATGAGCTCAGACCTCAGTGGCGAGCAGTCAGCCAAACTCACTCTTCCCTCGGTACACAGCTTGCGTGGAATTCCTAACCATGCACCATTTTGCCTTTCTCTCTTCTCTTTTCTTTTCTTTCTTTCTTTTTCTTTCTTTCTTTCTTTCTTTCTTTCTTTCTTTCTTTCTTTCTTTCTTTCACTTTCTTTCTTTCTTGTACCAAGGATCAAACTCAGGACCTTACAGTTTTACTATTTTTTAATATCCAGTTTTCTATTTGGTTCCCTTCTATGTCTGTCTGTTTTTGTGTCATTTAATAATTCATATTCCTTTTTAATGGCAGTTATTCCTTCATCTCCCTAGACCAGTGGTTCTAGTACCAATTTGTATGTGTTGGGGGCAGAAAAACACTTAAAAGCCCCTTGAATAGACAGACAGATGTTACACAGCCATTCTGCTGTAATATTTATGTATAGCTACCTCTTTCTAAAATATTTGGTGTTCCTCACAAGATAAAAATGTGTTTAATTGTATGTGTGCAAGATGTTACACAAAAGTCACCCACACAATTCATTGCCTTTTGGAAATTCCATGAAACAGCTCATTAAGTGTGTAAAGAATAGACACAAGATGGAAGAGGAAGCGTATGAAGGGGTACAAAGTTACCACAACCCGCAGCACAGCTACAGGATATACACAGAGAAACTACATTTCCAGAGTGAAGGCCTACTTGGGCCAGAGAAAGTGAAGCAGGAAAGAACTGAGCTCCTGTCTGAACATCTAGGAAGCTTTCAAGCGAGAAAAGCGCCACGTGTTGACCACGTGTTTTCCATCTGTAAGCAAGCTTTCTGTACATGTAGTTTGTTTTTAAAATTGATTTTATTGCTACATTTTGTATATACAATATGAGCACATTTAACATTGCGAATTTGTACCTGTTCATGACACATCTTGATTCTCATTTTCCCCCTTTCTGCCGCCTTCCCTACAATCCCCAATTCCTATGTACGTAAGCTGTTTCCTTTTTTTTTTAACTGTCAGGTTTTTCTTTCGTTTTTTACTTTCCCCTACCCACCCTTTCTTTCCCTTTTCCTTTTACATATTTTCTTCCTATCTCATATTACCTATGATACATTTTGGCATTTATTTACACCTTTGATTTTTCATACTAGAGAAAAGATATAGTACTTGCACATCTGTGTCCTATTTATTTCACTTATGAGTATGTTCCCAAGATACAACCATTTGAGTATAAATGACTCAAGTTTATCATTCTTTATGGCTGAGTAATATTCCATTTTGTAGGAAAATCATATCTTTATCCATTCCTCCACTGATGAACGTTTGGGCTGTTTCCAAGATTTAGCTATCACATAGTGAGCTGTTATAAACATGGGTGTACATACATCACTGTGGTAAGATTCTTTTAATTCTTTCGTGTTATGTAGTTTGTTTCTATTTAATTCTATTCATAAATGTTTACTGTGGTAAATGCTAGAGAACATAGCTGAGGAAAAACGTTTTAGACAAAAAATGCAGTTAGAGCAGCAGGGAGACAATCTTGTTGCAAGGGGTGGATTTTATTCTGTTGGTCTGCAGAGTCGTAGGGGTGTCGGTTGTGGGGTGATCATTTACAGTGCTGCGTGGCAGTCAGAGAAAGTTGCAAACAAAGACAAGGCCATCTCTGCGTTCACCGGGCTGGCAATGGGAATCTTCCCAGGGAGGTCTGGATTGTCAGGCGCGAGTTCGGAGCTAACTGCTGCGGGCGCCTTCCGCCAGGGGGCGCCCTGGCCCCGCGCCGTCTGGGCCGTTGCGTTTCCGGGCACCGGCTGTCCGGCGCCGCCATCACTGCCCGGCGCGCTCGTCGCGCCTGACCCGTCGCTCGCGTTACCGGGGCAACCGCGGCGCCTCCGGTGTCCGGGGCCCGGTCGTCTCTCCGCGCCATTTTCAAACTGCGGAAGCGCCAGAGCCGGTGGCTGGAGCGCAAGGAGCCAGCGAGGGAGGCGACGGGGGAGGGCGATGCGGCCGCAGGCGGAGGGTGAGCGGGACGCGGGGCGGCGAGCAGGGCCGGGCCGGGGGCTGCGGGGCGCCGCGCGGCCGCGAAAGGAAGCGAGCTGGGCCGGCCGGGCGCGAGGCCGGCGCGGGCTCGGTCCCCACAGCCTGCTTCCCGCACCCCTTCCGGTCCGCCGCGACCGGGCAGAGACCGGCAGGCCGGGCTGGGATGCGCTTTGGGCGCCTGGGCCGCGGAGGGCCCGGACCCGGGGGGATTTAAAATTAAAATACGCAATCAGTGTAAGAGCCCTACGTGTGCTTCGTAGAAACGGCGCCCCAAAGCCCAGCCCCTTGGAAAACGGACTCTGCTTTTCGGTCTCCGCTGTGTTGAGTAAGAAAGGACTCGGCTAACCTCAGTTAATGGGCTTTGTTCGGCCTGGTTTTTGAAGCCCCTGTAGAAGACGCATCGGTTTTCAGATATCCACCCTGCAGGGCTAAGGAGTTGGGTAGTTCTGAACGTGGGCTTGGGTATGTGGAATTCCCCAAATCTAGCCTCGCATGTTGCTTTGCTAAAATCTTGGGAGTTTAGCCACAGTGTTTCAATCCGAGATGTGGGGGAAGACCATGGGTGGAGAAAACCTAATACTGCACGTATTTTTTTTTTTTTAAATTTTTGTCTTTCCGGGGAGGATCTTAATCTGTTCCGATGTACTGCGTCCCTAAGCCAGGATGTTTTTGTCACGTCCAGGAGTATCCGGGTCTGGCTCCCCCAACGACGGAGAAGGTTGTAGAAGAATCAGATAAAGATTGAAAGTTTGGAAGCACAGAGTTTGGCACTTTAATGAGCAAAGCTTACAGAAAGAGAAAAAAGCTGCCTTCTCTCAGTAAGACAGGCAGCGGTGCCTGAAACGGAGCCACCAAAACAGAGCCATTGATGGTGGGTGTAGCGTGTTACTCTGTACCAGCCAGGGGCCTGTGCTGTCTTGATGGGTTCATTGGCTCATGACTAGGGTAGATGGAGAAGAGTCTTTTGGGAACTTTCCACATTCTGGGTCAGGTTTTTGGTTTTTCGCTTTTTCTAGCCTTTATACAACACAAGGTACAGCGTCCTTGGACATGTCACCACAGGCTGTCAGCTCTATTATTGCAGGGACCCTGGCAGGGTACAGCGTGGCGAGGAAGTGCAACTGCAGCTGTCAGCTTGGTCTGCGCAGGTGTCAAAACTCTTCTTAGCTGTCTGCCCAGTTTTCAGGGGGGACCCCTCACCCTCTTCCTGTGGTTCCCCATTCCTCCATTTTGACTTATTTTTATCCTCATTTTCTCCTGTATCCGAAAGCAAGATGTGAGGATGAATTATTTCTGGGTAAGCGGAGTTAGTGGCCAACAGGGAGGGGAGATGTTTACACTATCCTCCTAGTCTGAATTTGTCAAGTGTGTCTCTGATGTCTGCAGGAGTGTTCCTAAAATACCAGCATCAGACAACCCCTCTTATGGAAGGAACCTAAAAGCCCTTGGGAGAGCCTTTCAGAGGACAGCGTAAGCCGCACCAAGAGAAAGACTGTAGGAAGCAGTAACCAAGGAGAGGTAGTACTAATTTAGAAGTGATTTGGTAAGTACAGAAATCCGAGTGCTGGACAGGACTCAGGAGATCTGGTATTCCCTGCCCACTGACCTACTTGTACCCTTGCAGTTTGTATAAAAGTCTTTCTCAGGGCAAATCTTTCTTATCTTTAAATAGAAAAAATGCCATTGGCTGTTTATCCTTTGCAGGATTGATTGCTCAGTGGTAGTAGTACTGGGTTGCAAGTCCCGCTGGGCAAACGTAATTCAAAGTTTTCATAGGTATGGTACATATTAAAAGGTTTTGTGCTTTGTAGGAGAGATAGGTGGAAAGGATCAAACTTTTGTTACATCTTAAGGGAAATTTTTGCAAGTTTCAGATGTGAAAGGAAAGCAGAAGGGTGAGGAACATTGAATTTAAGGAATTCAAAAGAAGGGGAATCAGCCACTGTGTAGACAGAATTTCTCTCAGGAGGTCACTATAACTCCCTGAAGTCTCTTCCTTCAGATACAGACAGGGGAAAGTGGTTTCAGGGTTTCAGAAAAGTGATAGGTTTAGTAGAAGCTCAGGACTGAACTGTGTACACCTGTCCTTGGTGGTACTGGGAATTGAACCCAGAGCTGCTGTGGGTAGGCCAGCATTGTCCTGTGGAGCTACAGCCCAGCCTACTGTATATATTTTGAAGGAGGGGCACGTTGAATCTGTGATTGATTCTCTTATGTCTTCCCAGGAAGCTGGGATTATAGGGTTCCCTGCCGTGCCCAGCTTAAATTGGGATTTTAAGAAACAAATCTTGTTTTCTGAGCAGTCGTCTGTTTTAGTTTCTGCTGATGTCTGACACAGATGATAGCTGAGCAAAGTCAGTCTTCTGGCTCTCTTAATGAAGTTTTTCTTTGGGAGAAATAACATGGATTAGGGAGATTCTCCTGCTACAGAGAAACAATGGCACAAAGTGACTGAAAGCCAGCTGCTCTCCCCTTGAGAGCCTGGGGTGAATTCCATTGGAAAACCTAGGTTACATTTTCCTTGAGGGAAGAGAACCAGCGTGAACCTCAAGCATCACATGGCCTTTTAGCTTCTTGTCATGGATTAATCCTTTAATCTCAGAAAGCTGCTGAGGGACGTGAAGATACTTGCACCTGTAGGCTGATGCCCTTGCTGATGCCTCATCACACCTGAGCGAGGTGGAGGTGAAGAAGCATTGTCACCTCTGGGCGCTGCAGGTGCTGTAGACACACCTGCGAGGACTCTGGTGACTGGTGAATGGGCAGACACTTCTTGTGGTTGGGATAGTAAGGAAACTTCATTTGGCTCCAAAAACTGTGCCGCTTCCTTGGGCTCCCTGGACAGGACAACCGTGTTTGTCACAGGAAGGGACAAGGAAGCACCTTAGTGGCAGGCTTATCATGAATTGTATTTTTCTCAGGAGCCTCATTTCCATAAACTGTCTACCACTCTAAAGACCAAGGGACA